>PVKB01004442.1:0-39720 GCA_004027205.1 Ctenodactylus gundi | reverse complement strand
TTCTGGAAATGTGTACCCATGGCCACACCCAGCACTCAAGCCTTAATTGTCAATAGAGATAAGACGTCCCAGCACGTTGCCCAGAGAAAGCCATACCCTCATAGGATTTCTCTGATCAATCAGCTACTCATTGGTACAGAGAACCTGCAAGCAGCAGAGGGCTCATCAGAAGAAGCCAGAATAAGCACCAAGCAATAAGGGTGCTGTTGTTCTCCCCTGTGTGCCCCAAACACCCTCCTGCTCTGTACCTCCTTTCCTGTTCATCTTCGCATTCACCTGACCACCTGCCAAACTACAGTAAGTTCCTCAGTGAAACCTGTCGCTCTGCTTAGCCTGCCCCATGTTCCCTTGGCTCGGGCAAGAATGGGGATTAGTGTAGGAGGCGGTAATCGGCCCGTCGGAGCTGCTGCGTACAGTCACGCAGGGTGCACACTGCACAGTGTTCCTGAGTGGAGACTGAGCTCCAGGTTTGCTCCCAGGCGTGGTGCCACGCGGTGCATAAGCCTGAGAAAGTCACCTTATTCTAGCCAAGCTGTGTGTCTCCAGGCAAGAATACCATTTCTGCTCTGCACAAAGGGCCTTCCCGTCAGGACAAATTATTCTGAGTGCAAAATACATGCTCCAAGATAGTTCCGCAGGATCATCTAGCTCAGCTCTTGCCTCCCAGAAATAAATAAGCTTTCCGTAGGACTGGTTCACAAATCATTATAAAGTTGCAGGCTTAAAACAACACCCATTTGTTATCTGTGGCCCTGCGGCACAAAAGCAGGCTTGATTAGGTTCTGCATTCATGGCCTCACGGAGCCAAAATCACAGTGTTGGACAGAGTAGAACCTTAACGTAGAGGCTCAGGGCAAGTATCTGCATCTGATCTGACTCAGGTGCAGGCCAAACCCCGTCTGTTAGCTATAGGGCTGAGGCCCCATCTTCTTGCCAGCCGCCATCTGGGGGCTTCCCTTTGCACTTAGTGTGTTTGCCTGCTTCCTCTCACGTGGTTCCTCCCATCTTCAAACCAGAAGTAGTGTGTTGAAGCCTCCGTGTGTTTTACATCCTGCTGGCTCCCGTTATTCAGCAAGGGAAAACACCTTGCTTTTAGGGGCTCATGTGACTTGACCTGGCCCATCTGGATAAGGTTCCTACTTTAGCTCGGCTGAGCTGAATCACTCACCATCCCACAGAACATTCTGGAACTGACCGGCATGTTCGCAGATTCCAGGAATTAGGACAGGACACCCACGGCACAAAATTTTAGAAATTCTGCCTACTACCACTTCCTCACTCACAATCTTTTTTTCTTTTCTTTTTTATTTTTTGCTGTTTATCTGGAGCTTTTAATTTTATTCTGGTAAAAAAAATATTTACATGACATAACATTTAACTTTTTTGGTAAAAACATGAACTCCAAATTCTGTAACACATTAGAACCATAGGGTTTGGGGACTCATGAACATCTCTGTCCACCCCTTTTTCAGAGGTTCACAACCCCTTTCCTATCTGATCATTGCCTCTCTTTTTACCCTGTCATTCATGTTGGGGCCTTTATTATGTTATTATTTTTGTGTGTTTCGTATGAGGGACACCCATCTATAGTCAGTCTTCTGTGCTTGGTCCATTTCACTGAACATTATTGACTCTAGGTGGCCCCATCTTCCATTCAAATGCTTCATATCTGTCTTTATTTATAGCTGCATAGTATTCTATTGCGTGGAGGTACCAAATCTTTAATCATTCCTGTATAAATGGGCAGGTAGGTTGTTTCCAGGATTTGGCTATTATGAATTGCTCACTAACAATCTTTTTAAAAAGTCACATCTTTAAACCTGTTTTCAAAAGTTTTTTTTTTTTTTAATAAGTGCCTTCATACTTCACTTTATCAGATGCTTACCCACTAGGAGCAAACTTGCGTGTGGCAAAATAATTTGTAACTTCAACCAGAAACACCCTTCCTATCATAGACTCAAACATTTTGGTAGAACCTGACACTGTCCATGGAATACTGGAAAAGGATCCTACCAGCTCACAAGAACTGATAGTAAACACATAAAAACAAGGATTTACAAGTTGGTTGTTAAAACACTAGTATCCTGAGATTAACTACAAGGTGAGCCTTTTCATGAGGTCAAGCAGAAACTCCAAAACAAGCTCTTTTTTCTCCCGGAGAGCTGCTTACCCACTCCCCTCTGAGAGAAGCACTTTGGAAGTTTTCGCTGTAACCTTACTGCAGCATGCAGGAATCCTTTCCATGGACTTTTCATGAATAGCCATCATCCTCTTTCTTAATTGAAGTGAGTAATCAGTCCCTTCTATGTCAGTTCATTACGTTGATAGAATACCATGTGGTAGAGTTGGAGAACATCTCCGTAGAACTTCCTATCAACAGCCTGCTAGTCTGGAAGCAGCACTTGTGGCAGGCCCAGGACATGTGGAGTGGGCATCATTGCCCTCACAAGATGTCTCTCTGTAACCACATATAGGATCCCAGAAGTTACAAGTACAGCCTTTACAGACACACTGTTGGAATTCACATTCCAGTTCTGCCACATAGTTAGACTTGACCTTGAGCAAGTCTTCTAAGTTCTCTGATCCTCTGCTCCCTTATCTATGGACAGGTTATGGTGAATAGTGAATGAAATAGTATATACAGAAAGAACAATAATTTGCATGACCCATACCTACCTTGCAGGCGTGCAGTGAAGATTAAATTAATACAAGCAAAATATGTAGAACTGCCTTAGCATAAGATGAGCATTAAACAGATATTAACAAATTAACTTAAACTGTCTCCTTCAAAATGTCAGAATTGACGTAAGTAGTCCAGCCTTTGGCTAAATTGATAGCCTTAGACTCTAGCTCCTCACCTACTGACCAGCACTAATATTTGAACAACAGCTTTCCTCTCGTTAAGTTTATAATAGACTTAGAAAGACTTCTCCAGGGAGTCTAGGCCGTGGACCAGCGTCAGACACCCCCTCAGAGCGTTTTAGGATGGTAGCGTCTCAGGCTCTGCAACAGATCCACTAAGGCAGAATCTGCATGTCTTGGTTACTTTTTCATTTCTGTGACAGAATACCAAATCCACAATTGAAGGGAGGAAAGATTTATTCTAGTTTACAGTTTCAGGAAGTTTCAGTGTACTCATGAGCAGCTGGCAATGGCAGAGGCCCAGGAGTTCATAGCATGGCACACAGGAATCCAAGTCAGGATGGAAGTGTGGAGCTAGTATATGCCCTTCCAGGTTCTGTCCCATCCAAGTCAGTGCGCCATCCCTTCCAACCAGGCCCACTTCTTAATAGTATATGGTTCTAAAGGCATTCTACGACATCCAGTTCATAAGGCTTTTGGGGAGCATTCCAGATCCAACACCAACATTCCACTCCTGGTCCCCAAAGGACTTATATCCACCACCTTATACAAAATTCATTTAGTCTTTCTCTACGAGTTGCCAGAGTCTTAATAGTTCCAGCACTGTCAAAGAGTCCAAGTCCAGTGTCTCCTCTGAGTTTCAAAGCAAACTCTTAGCTGTGAGCCCCTGTGAAAATCAAAGAAGAGTTAAACAGTTCCAACATACAGTGGCACAGAGTAAGCATTCCCATTCCGAAAGGGACAAATAAAAGGATAGAAAGCAGTCAGACCAAAACAGTTCTCACCCAGCAGTGCAAGGGTTAAATCCTGTAGCTCCATTAGGTCCTATAGTTCTGTGTCCAGCACTTGGGGTAAACTAGGGTGAGACGTGTGCTCCAAAGGGCTCCCCACTGCTGTGGCATTGCCTCTGGCTGCCACCTTCATGACTTTTGCTTTGGACTGGTTCTGCTCGTAGCCTGTAGCCTTCCTCAGCAAACAGTTCATGCCCCTGGCATTTCCAAATTCCTGGGACCTCCTCTGATTCTTAGGCTTCTTCCTCACAGCTTCATGCACTGCCCTTTCAAGAACTCACTGCCTGGCCTCCATAGCCTTCCAAAAACTGAGCGGAAGCATCCATGACGATATAGCTCTTGCATACTGAGTGCCTGTGAAGCCAGCATCGTGTGGATGATGCTGAGGTCTGCCGTTGGTTTGAGCAGCAAACTGGCTCCCTAGGGCCACGGCAGCCTCTGAGTTCTTAGTTGGATGAACTACTTGGGAATTTACCTTTCTATGTTGCCATGCAGAATGCTCTGGGGGTCTCTTTCAATGCAAAAATCCTTTGCCTTCCCACCATTTAATTGGTAAAGTATAGGGTCTTGCTGTGAGACACCATCAAGCCATATCTCCTATGCACCTGATGCAGAATACTTAATTTCTTTTTAATGCTCATCTCTTCAACAACCATGTGCTGTTTTTGCTCCAAATTGGAAATTGTTTTTACATCTTTTTCCTCTGCTGTTTTCTCCTGCTTCTCAGCATAGAGCTGGGTAAAAGCCACAAAAAATGCCCATAGGATAGCCTAAATATTTGGCTGCCTTGAAATTTCCTGTGCCAGATTAAGTAGACCACTACCTTTAATCTCAGTCTCAGTCAAAGTCCCAGGA
The DNA here is from genome assembly GCA_004027205.1 of Ctenodactylus gundi. NCBI lineage: Eukaryota > Metazoa > Chordata > Mammalia > Rodentia > Ctenodactylidae > Ctenodactylus > Ctenodactylus gundi. Next base: position 35,212 of record PVKB01004442.1, on the reverse strand, counting down.
CAAGGGCAAACTACTGGCACACTTCTTGCCAGAGCACAGCGTGCATGGTTTCTAGACCAGTTGCCAATAAAGTTCTCTTTCCCACCTGAAACTTCTGGAGCCTGGCCTTTCCAATCTGCAGTTCTCTCAACATTCTGGTATTCTGAGCTCCGACCAGAATCTCCCATCAAGTGCAGCTCACATCGTTCTAAGGCTTCTCTAGCCACCATCTTCAAACCTTTCCAAACACTTTCTGCAAATCAATTCCAAAAGCTTCTAAACTACATTATTAGTAAAAATCATAGCCACAAACCCATTTGCCTGGTACAAGTTTTTGCCTTAATTACTTTTTTGTTGTGGGAACATAATATCTGACATCCACAAATAAAGGAAAGAAAAGTTTATGTTAGCTCACAGTTTTAGATGGCCTCAGCAGGTCTGGCAATGGGGGAGGCACATGGCAGAGGTCCAGCAGTTGGACAGCATGACAGACAGGAAGCCAAGTCAGGGAGGAAGGGTGGAACTAGCGTATACTCTTCCAGGTCCTGTGCTATTAATACACCCTGTCTGGGTCAAGCCCTAGTGTTCTGCCTCTTTCGGGCCAAGCCCCAGTGTTCTCCTTCCAACAAGTCTCCCCTTCTTAATAACACATGTTCCCATAGGCATTCCACACCATCTAAATTTGTGAGGCAATTGGATGTTGTTCCAGACCCAACTGCACAAACTGCACATTAATAGGATGCCCTCTAATTCTTCTGTGTATTAAAATCTGAAAAGAACTGTTTTTAGGGACCTCACCACACACTTTTTGAAAATATTTCCCTCCATTTTTATTAGTATATGTGAAATACATAATATTTACAGTGAACTTGAGTATTTTGTGCACATATACATCATAACAATAATACAATTCCTTCCCCTCCCAATTTTTAGCCCTCCCACACTCCCCTTCCCGCCGTGACTCCCTCCATCACACTCATTTGGTTCTATAGAATACTAAGCCTTCTCATGGGAAAGGAGCCTTTTTTCCTGACCTTGGAGGGATGCAGAGAGGAATATTAGTGGTATTAGTGGTGAGTTGTCAAGGTAGACTGATGGTGGGGTGAGGGGTGAGGGGGCTTTGCCCAGGTTCCAGAGCCAGACACTAGGAAGACAAAGGAGACCACCAAAAAGAATCCAACAAGAGATGTGAGCCTTCTAGAAGCTTCCACAATAAAGCTCACAACCCCTCTGCCCCCTCGGTCCTGATGTCCCACCCAAGCAAGCATCACCAGCCTGCAACAGCAAGGACATTTACACGTGATGAGATGGAGCCCTTCTCGATAGGACAAAGAGTCATTTAGTAGGACCCAGGAGGGAAGAGATTATGGAGTCAGAAACCCAGCCTGTATTTAGAGACTATTTCTAGCATGGGTGGGCCAAAGGGATAGGAAGCCACCTACTCACGGTGTGATACAGGGGCAGACCCACTTATTACTGCCTGTGCTGCCTGAACTTCTGTGTGGGGGCTGGGAATGGAAATTCTGTATTGCCTTCATGTGGCTGCAGCAGCTTCGGAAAGGCCGAGAGTTTATCCCCACCAAGTACAGGGAATAAGCTATAGGAAAAACACTAAACCCAGCACTGCTGCCTACTAGCTGTGTGGTGACCGTGGTGAAAGTTACTTAACAAAGTAGGAGTGACATAACACCCACGAGTATATTAAAACCACAGATATAAGGATGAAATAAAAAAGTTCATGGCGCTGGACACGATGTAAGCATCCCCACCCCCCACCCCCAACTTATAATTTATATTATTTTGGTTCCTACCTTCTTGTATAAAAGAAAACTGTGTTATTTATTCATTCTGTCATTTATTACACACAGCTTCCCCCGTTACTCTAAAGGAACACAACAGCTGAAGAGAGCTCATCGCTTTTCACACCCTGAGGAGCAGAAGCCTGATTTGGGATTGAGCCTCCTCAAAGCAAAAGATTATTCTGAGGCTAGCCAGGCTGTCTGGAAATGGTTTTCCTAATCCCCTCCAGGCTGTAGGTGGGAAATGTCCTCAACCAGGTCTGAGCCGGTAGGAATTCATGCGTTGGCACCCACCCCCAGCAGGTGCAGGTCCTGAAACCTCTGAGCACATCACTGCCCCAGAAGTAGCTGGTTGGAGTCTTTCCCCATGACCACAGTCACAGCCATGGACCTGGAAGGAGGAAGTGGAAAGAAGCCATAGGATTCATGAATCCTCACCTGAGCCAGTGGGTCAGATCCTTCCTACTGGGAAGAGCTGGTGTAGAATGGATAAAAGTATTAGACTAAATCAATTGAGGGCCAAGGTGGCTGATAATGGCCCTTCAGCCAATGTGCCCCTCTGAGAATCTGTGGGATTGTCATCAAAGTAAACATCAAAATATTTTTCATCACTCATGACATTTTTCCTGTAAAACAACAGATAAATATTTGAACACTCTGGTTTGGATCTGGAGTGTCTCCCAAAGGCCTCATGTATTTGGATGTAGTGGGATAACTGTGGAACCTTGTGCTGTTGGGAAGTGGGGCTTGGCTGGAAGCAGCAGATCCTTGGGGTTTGACCTGGAGAGATTGTGTCAACTTGTTGAGACTGGGTTGGGGGGCCGGGTAGGGGCAGAGCTTTTAGGTCTGTGTTGCTGACTGTGTGCCAGGAAGTGTGGGAGGAGCCCTGACCCTTGGTGTAAGCAGCGCGACTAACAGCTTGAAGTAATTAATGAAGAAATACGGTTACGGCTTCTGGGAAAGCTCTAGCCTTGCCTAAGTCTCCAGATACCAACTTGTGCCTCCTTTACTTGGCTTTCATCTGCAGTGCTTCCAGCGTTGCTAGCTGCTTACGAATGCACTGTGTGAGACCTTCTGAAACTGTGAGCTAAAATACATCTTTCTGTTGGATATTCTGTCACAGCAACAAGAAAGTAACTAAGACACTCATGTTATATTTTTATTGTAAAAAAAAAAAGATAGAGAAACATTTCAGGAAACCCAGGTGCATCATGAGTACCCCGGAGTCATTTAACAAATCCTGTCTAAGGACCTCCTATGTGCCAGGCACTATGCTGGGCACTGGGACTGCAGTGATAGATAAGAATTGTCTCCAGTCCCCATGGATCTTACGGTCCAACGAGGACAGCTAATTTTGAGCCATGGTGAGTGCACCAGTGGGAGTAAGCAGAGGAGCCGGGTGGAATGTGATCTGTGGTGGGGAGAGGCAAAGTGCTGTCTGTGCAAGGCCTCTCCAAAGAGCTGATACTTTTGAGGAGGACCAAAGGATGAAAATAAGCCCAGACCTGGTGAGGAGTGCCTGGACAAAGGGAACAGGAAGAGGAATTCCTCGAGTGGGAAAAGGCCTGAGTGAAGAATAATGCAGAACAGTGTGTCTAGGACCCAGAGCAAGGGAGCCCACGAAGAAAGAAGTCTGAAGGCCACTGCTGTTGGATGCCAGGAGTGGGGGGCAGCTCAGCAGGCATGCCCCCTGAGGGTATAATGGAGCTCAGGCTGCGTTTTAAATCTATAATCCTGGCTATAATGGGGGGAGGGCTATTGAAGAAAGAGGGGAAAAGTAGGAATAAGAAAATCTTCCAGGAGGCTGTAGCATTCCAAGGCAGAAACAATAGTGTTGTGACCTTGGTAACAAAGGGAAGGTGATCCTTAACATCCTGGAGACAGGGCAGAGGGTAGGGAAGAGGGATGAGGAATAGGAAGAGACCAGATGGTGATTTCAGGTTTGGGGCCTGAGCCGTTTGGCAGGTGATGGTACCGTGAACAGAACTGAGGTTGGGAAGAGAATTCGTGACCTGGCTAGTGACTCAGACTAAATTTAAAGATTTTTGCAGCCTCATTTGTGATTTGAGTAGAAGTGAGAACTTTCTCAGTTTTCAAGAGCTGGAAGGGACTTCTTCAAGCCTCTGGGCAGGGTAGCACCCAAAGTCCCAGCAGATGTGATGCCTTCTCTGCAGAGGAGCTCAGTGGGAGAATCCCGCTCTGCCTGCTGGGCTGCTCACCACCCTCTGCTATCGGCGCTTCCAGCTAGCTAACCTAAATTCCTCCTGATGCTACTTAATGCCTGTCCTCATTCCTCTCATCCTCAACTAAGACGCTGATGCTTCTCTTTTCCTGTTTATCTAAAAATCAAAACAAGCACAAGCCTGCTGCGTTGTATGACATGGTCTGTGCTTCCCGGCGCTTGTCTCTGATGGGGGCAGAGGCCAGATTTTGAGAGAACATGAGAGGTACTCTCTGTTACCACTTGTAACATTCCAAGCCCTCTAATAATCCACTTGGGATCCATCATCCTGTTTAGCCCTTTCTTGACCTGATTTCTCTTTTCAGCCTTTGCTGCCTCCTGGGTCACCAAGTCTATTTATTGATTTCCCCTTATTTTCCAACTTAATGGTTGGAGATGATAAGATTCCCTTACATATTACTCTCAAATCACTAAACTGGGGTTGTTGTTACTCCTAGTAATAATGGCTTCTATTTATTAAACACCGAATAGAGAACACACATCCCTCCACGGGCTCTTTATGCATTATCTCATTTCGAAAGAACATCACGAGGTAGGTATCATTGTTCCGTTTTACACATGAGACTCGGGAGAAATTTAGCAAGTTGCCCACGATCACCAGCTGGAGAGGAATGGAGGAAGGATTTTACCCCCAGTCCTCAGGCTCCGCCTCCTGGAGGAAGGCCAAAGTGCTTTGTTGTGGCTTTCACGGAATACATACTCATCTGTGGTAGCTGGCCAGAGCTTTCAGCTACAGGGTGAGTCTGGGAAGTGATGAAGGGATAGGTCTTTGTTTTTGTGATAAGTTGGGTGTTGGGGACCAGAGAGTGCTCCTTTTACATTAGCATCAGAAATGATGGACCAGAGCTGATCGTGCAGATTAGCAGCGTAGACAACAACGGAGGCTCTGTAGATAGACACCGGTGACTCAGGAAAGCTTGCAAGAACAGAGAGTGTTTCCCAAGTTAGACTGTAAAGGAAGTCTCTCTCTCTCTCTTTTTTTTTTTCTTTTTGGTAAATGTAGCGCAGGCTGGCCTCCAACTCACAGTAATCCTCCTACCTCAGCCTCTCAAGTGCTGGGATTACAGACATTTGCCATAATGCCCAGATTATGTTGTACTGAGGAATCAAACCCCTGGTTTTGTGCCTACTAGGCAAGTGCTTTAACACCTGAGGTATTTCTCTGGCCCCTCTACATTTTTTTTTTTAGCAGCAGAATTTATTTTTTTCCCACCATTTTTATTTATATATGCAATACATAATTTTTACACTGAACTTGAGCATTTTGTGCACATGTATATCCCATCAGTATTACAATCCCCCTCCCTCCCCATTTTTGGGTCTCCCACACCTTCCCCATCCCCTTGCACCATCACACCCATTTCATTCTATAGAATGCCTGTATTCTGGGTTTCCCAAATAAGAGAAACCATGTGATATTTAACATATTTAGCCTTCTGTGTCTGACTCACTTCGTCACTCAAATCATCACTCTTCAGCTCAGTTTCCCACCTTACTACTTTATATTTCTAAAAAAGAGTGACTTAAGGGAAGAACTGAAGGCCTGTCTTCTCAGCAGGGCCAGGCCTTGGAGCAGCAGTGGGTGGAGGGGGAGTGTCCGTGGGAGCAGACCAGGGCTCCCGCTAGCGTCCCTTCCCACTGTTGGCCCATGCCCTCCTTCAGCAGCGTCTCCCGCCCTGAACAGTCTAGCCTGGGGTCTGACCCTGAGACGTCCCCTCATTAAGCAGCTGTTGTGGAGAGGCCCAGGTCTACCTGTTTTTTTGAAAAGAATAGCAATGTTTTTTTTTTTTTTAAAGGGGAGAAGAACAGCAAGGCAAGGTTGTTTAAATTGATTTGTAGTTTTTAAATGTTTACACTAACAAAATGATACTGTTTAACATGCAAAGCAATGTAAATATGCTAGCCACAGGATCATGTAGGATTTAGAAATTAATCATGGTCTCCAGTGCCCTAGAGTTAACATGATCCTGCCTGTGTACCCTGTGACTATAGGAGCTTGCTTGGAGACAATGTCTGTTGTCTTTGAGGCCTCCCATGAATTGTTAGAATGCGTGTCAAGAGCTGAACAGCCTTGCTCCCTCCCTGTCGGTCCTCCCTGTCATACAGAAAGGGGAAATCCGACTGTTTCTGCATGAGATCCCCACAGGCCGATATAATAGTAGATTTATTCTCTTTCTGCCTTTCCTGGAAAACCAGCCTTTTAAGTCAACATCAACTGACTTTGAAAGTCAAAAAATTCTCCCTTGTCCCCAGAGCAGAAGAATCAGGAAGCAGTTATTATGGGAGGAGCTCGATGCCTGAGCCTTCCGTGCACACAGTAATCCTCCTTATCAGCAGCTTCAGTAGCCTGCAGGCAGCCACAGTCCAGAATTTGAAAGAATAACTCCAAAAAGAAAAGACTCATGAGTTTAAAAAAAAAATGTTTTGTTGCAGTGTGTTGTCATAATTGTCCTATTTTATTATTAATGTGTAATTCAGAAATTAAACCATATCACAGGTATGCATAGGAAAAGCCGTAGCATATGTAACTCACTAGGGCCTTGGAACATAGATCTCATGGATAAAGGAGGGGAGAGTGTGTGTCATGTGACTGCACTCCTAAGTGCCCCGGGGTGGTGTTAGCATTATTTGTATTGTTAGGATATCGGTTACATTATTTGCCTGATATTTCATAACATATTCAGGATTAGAATCCAGATTCTTTTGCAGTAATACCCCAGTTCTCTCCAGTCTTCAAGCATGGCCAGGCTGTGAAGCCTCACAAAGCCCGAGAGGAGACCCCTTGTTGCTGGAGGGGCCCGGGGCAGCCACTGTCCTCCATGTGGTGTGGGAGGGAGCACCCCTGCGCCCCTCTAGATCTCTGTGCTGCTCCCTTCCCCTCCTGGCTGGCTCTCCCCTACTCTTCTCCTTGCTTATGATACTTATTTTTCCATCCACAGCAAAACAATTCACATCAAGGTAATTGATGATGAGGCGTATGAGAAAAACAAGAATTACTTCATTGAGATGATGGGCCCCCGCATGGTGGATATGAGTTTTCAGAAAGGTGTAGTACCCTGTCCTCCACACTAACATTAACATTCTTGTTTCTTCTTCTCCTGTTTCTTCCTTCCTCTGTGTCTCCTCCTCCTTCTGGCTTTCATCTGCCTGATCCACCGTCCCTTGTTTCTTCTTCTCTCTCTCTCTTTCACTTCTCCTTCTCCTCTGCTCCCAGCTCTGTCCTAACACCTACTGGCCTGTCACATGGTATCCATAAGAGGGTGCAAAAGTGATAATATTTTTCTGGTAGGAAGACGTGAGCGGGGGTTGGGGAGGAGTCCCCACCCTGAGACTATGATATAAAAGGTTCTTGGTTTTTCATGAGTATCTTAAAGTATAGGAAAGAAAAAGCCAACTAGCCCAGCACACAGGGAGCAGAACTAGGGAATAGCCTCATCAAAGATTTCCAAGGGGCAGTTGTTGGCAGGAATCTGAGAATCGATGCATTTCGGTCACGGTTCATTGCCCTCCGCAAAGCAGGCTTCAGGAGCCATTTTATCTGCCCGATCCCTACCATCAAGGCTCATTTCTCGCCCTGACTGTGGCTGCGCTAAAGATAAAGATGTGAGTTCCAGATCTCAGCCAAAGGTCTGCCTGCCCTTCTCTATTTTTCCTACGAAAAGCTGGTAGGTGAAGGCAGAGTTAAAAGAGTAGGAGAGCAAATTCTGACCTCAGGGGCGGCCTCCCAGTGAGCCCATAAGGCTTCTCAGGGCATATAGAGGCTTTTCCTCCAATTCATCCCATGGCCTCCTTTCCCGGTTATACCATACTGTGGAGGAAGAAGCTGCCAACAGGGGCAGAGGGAAATGTTTCTTGGCCAAACCATCATCATGTCCCTCAAGGCCAGGGCCCTGGGTGGTGAGCACCCTGTTCCCATGCCACAGTAGAGTCCCTGCAGCAAACTCACATCTTGTAGACAACCTTAGGGTTCTATATCGAGGCCCAAGAGGGAACTCTCTTCCTCCCAGTGTCTCAGTGGTCAGTGAGATTTACATTTTGTTCCATTGAGCAAGTTATGAAAGGTATTAAAAAAGACCAAAAAGGTGGCAAAAGTGTATTTGAAAATTCGCATACCACCAATGCACAGTAAGTCCCATGACTGGCAGAACAGCCTAGTTTAGTTTTCTACCGTATTGATCTCAAAGCAGAGTTTGTCTTCAGAAGGTCTTAGGAACTTCAGAACATCTGAGGAGCAATCCAGGCTGCCATTTGTTCATTCTCTTTGAGAGAATTTCAAGTTCTTTCATATTCACAGAGAAAAAAAAAATCCAGAGAACACAATCCCACCTCAGTCATAGAACCTGCTAGCCACCACTGGATGGCGGACCAGGAGAATCCACACAGGAAGAGCCAGGCCCACACAGTAGCCTGTCCACACAGTAACAGGCTGAACCCGCCTCAGGCCTGTCCTTGGAAGGGAGAAGCACTGCTTCCCTGGGTGACTTAGTTGTAAAGGGCACTGTGCCCAGGTTGAGTACTGACCTTCATCACATTATGCCCCGCACTCAGGTTAACTAGTATTTAGGAAGACGGCCTTGGGACAAATGAATATTTATTTTGTATTTATTGTGGTTCCCACCCCTTTGCCCCTGTGAAACAACGGATGAGGAAGATAATGAAGGCTGCCCCTCTTTCTCCTCCCCGCCTCTAGTTTTCCTTTCTTATAAATAGTTTCCTTTTAAGTTTTTCTTTGTGAGGCTCATGTGAGGAATAGGTGTAGATGCAAAGAAGGGACGTAAGCCCTGTGTTCCACTAGTATATTTTCTGTCAGGGAAGGGCTCTGGGTCATTCCGAGAGAGCAGATAGTTCATCTGTTGCCCAAACAAATGCCGCTGTTACCATGTGACACCCAATGGAATGTGCTGCCCAACTCACTTCTTACTAACCATCAGCAGGATCTAACATGACTCCTCCCCACCGTCATCCCCAACCATCCTTCCATTCCCTTCCTCTCCTCCCACTGCCCTTCCTGTGCCACCTGTCCTTGCCTCCTGGCTCCCTTTCCCTTTTACCTTTAAGAACACTGATAACCAAGGAGATGAGAAAAGCTAAGACGTTTACATATAAGAACAACAGAGTCCACCATAGTCCTGTCAGAGGCCACCATGGCGGGACGGGGCTGCATGTGACAAGCGTGGTGGGGAATGATTTTAAAGGCTATGCTCCAGGCGACCGGCCAACCTGCCCACCCAGTCGACACACTCTCTCTCTTGTTGTCCCTACAGGAAAACCATAAGGGTTAAAATAGTAGATGAGGAGGAGTACGAAAGGCAAGAGAATTTCTTCATTGTCCTTGGTGAACCGAAATGGATGGAACGTGGAATATCAGGTGTGAGATTCCTTAAAACAAAACAACCCCCTAAAGGAAAAACAGGAAGAAAAATTTTGAAACAAACTGGAAAATAATCCAAAAGGGAAAAAAAAATCCCTCTATTTTCTCCCTACTTTTCTTCCCCTTCTTCTCCCTTCTTCTTTTGACCAATGGACTTTTTTTCCCCTCTTCCCTCCTATATTCTCACGCTCACCCTGTTTCAGTATCAACTCTGCCTTCTTAGCCAAAGTTTATTTCCAAATTCCTCCTTCTCCTCCTTCAAAAGCACTGCAGCCTGAACTCCTCCTTACCCTAATGAGTTGCTTCCCTGTTTTGCTACAATCACCTGCCTACCCAATTACCACTGTCCCAGCACTTTCCCCCACCAGCCCCCATACTGTAGCCTATCATTGTGAAAAATGCCTTGGTGGGCGGGAGGAGAGGAAACAGAAAGGAATGTGATGTGTTGCATGCCAGTGCCCCTTCCCTGCCTTTGTCCCTTGGCACCCCTCACTCTCTAGCTGGGATTGATTGTGGGATGATTGGGGGTGGGGTGGGGGTTCCGGTTGACATGATGCTTTGTTGGTTTTGCTGCATTCCTCAACATTGAATGCTTGTCAGGCTATTTGCTTGCAGAGTGGCCCATAGGCCCCTCTGCTCTTCATAGAGGTAAGTGTATTATCTGACTGTGTCCTAGTTGGGTAGACCGTGGTGTGGGGAGGTATGCCAGTTGTCAGAGGCCATGGTTTCCAAGAACTCTGCAAGAGAAAACTAGCTCCTGAGAGGGGGTCCTGCAACCTGGAATCCTGAGTGATTGTGCTCCCCTGGCGTCCCATTTACCCATCTGCCCCTCTTCATGGCCCAAGATAGAATACCTTATCTGGGCTACTTTGATATAATGCAACCTCTAGAATTGAGAGTCTGCAAAAGGAAAGAAATGATTCTAGGTATAGAAAGTCCACTAGCCAGAGGGCACGGGACCAGGGGCAGGTGGGGGTGATGGAAAAGAGGGACTGATATTGAGCAAGCCCAGAGTACTGCCATGTGGACTCTTCAGTGGAAGGAACTCTGCCTGGTATAATTGGTTTTAGTCCCTGAGAGGTAACTATTGGATACATCTGATGGATGGTTCACAGATACCTGCCTTAATTCAGCATCTGCGAGTGAGGATGTTGCCTAGATACCGAGAGGCCTCTCAGTCTATACCAGAGAGTGGCCCATACCCTCTTTCCTCAGGACGTGCACCTCAGTGTATCTGCCAGGGCGCCATCCCTAAGGAACCAGTTATTTTGCAACCAGGGTAGATATAAGGAAGGAAATGATTTGGAAACCACTAGTTTGGAAGTGTTGGAGAAACAGAGGTGGGGGTGAGTGAGAGGGCTCTTGGAAAACACCCAGAAGAGGACTTTCACACTCCCCTTCAGGAGAGAATCGACGCTGGGAGCCTCCTGGAGAATGGAGCAACGCACTCTGCCATGTGTCCAGATGGGGTGATCATTCTACAATGACTTCATATTCATGTCACAGGGAGAAATACAAGGCTGGCAGATCTGAGAGTCAGCAGTGACACTTTAAAGGCTCCTCTAACAGGTCTTCTCAGATTTGTTTTGTTCTTATCGTCTGCTGGGAACTATCTCCAGAGCTGAGCAACTGTTTCCACACTGATGAGAAAACACTAAGTACTGTAAGGACAGAAACTCTAATTTCTGTCAGTCACTATCTTCGATTACTTATTAAAACATTGCCATCAATCTTGATTACCAGAGAGCACCAGAAGGGAGTGTCTCTCATTCATTGTTTCTCCCAGTGTATTCCAGCCAATCTTCCAGTTCCTGCCCCCATCCATATTCCCAGAAGTTGTTTTAGCCCTTGCCCTACCCCATTCCCATCTCCCTTACTCCACTCATTGTACTTTCTGAATGGCTGGAAATAATAGAGACCCGAAGCCTTTGCAAGCTGATGCCACCGAGTTCCATGATCCCAGCTACTTAAATACTGATGAAAGCAGCACAAAAGTTGGTATGGGGTAACTGGAAGAAAGAGAGAGACTCCAGAGAGGAGGAAGGAGTTAAAAGTGTGTCAGTGCTTTCTTCCACCAATAAAGAGGCAGGACAGAGAGTAACGTAAGATAAACCTCGTGCTTTTAAGAGACTTGGCCAAATGCAAACGCCCCATTTGAAGAAGCATTTTTTTTTTTTTTTCTTGTACTGGATTCTTTGTCCAAGGAGGTTTCGACAAAACCTCGACAAGTTCTGATCTGTGGTGGGGAATAGGTAAGAAGATAAGGATTTCAGCAAGCTGTCTGTGTCGTATAACTGGATCTCTTCAGTGACCAAGATACCAAGAAAGAAAACATCAGTAAGAATGCTGTTGATTTCCTAGCCTCCTACTCTAAGGTCTCAGGGGTTAATTTTCCATTTCTTCAGATATTGACATCAGACCATAAGGTGAAAGGTCATAAAATCTGATTGTCTAGATTCAAATCCAGTGAAAACCCATCTTGATTTGCAGCATCACCTGCTGTTCTCAGGATGAGACAGTACAATGGAAATTGCTTTTCGTTTCTACTGCAGATCGGAGCATCTTGGCATTCAGAGTGGCATAGTCTCTGCCTGGTCAAAATGACAATTGCATTAAAAAAAAGACTATTTGAATAAGAAATTCTATTCTTGCCAAACAAAACAGACTTCAGAGGTGATGTTAAAAGCTGTGGACAATCTGGAGTAGGAAAAAAAAAAGAAGAATGAATAAGAAACACAGTTGTCCTGGAGTTAATAAGTCCTTTAGTCTAGAAGTAGACTTCTGAGAGCAGCCTTGTTGGGCTGTTGGGTTTGGGCCCGGGCACTGGCAATCTCAGGTGGGAAAAGGAAAATAGTTTCCCCATTCATGGGCCTGTCTTTTCCTCCTCTTTCCACATCAAGGGGCTCACTCTGACAAGTATTCAGATGTTTGCTACTTATTCATAGAGTACTATTGTTTCCTGTTTGCCCCTGGGGAGTATAAGCAGTAATAAATGACTTTCACCTGACCCCAGGGAACAACCGAAGAGGAAGTTCAGTTCTGTCTTCTCTCATCAGCAGCAACAAGAAAAACACCCTCAAGGTATTGTGTCACTCAAAGTTGGTCTACTGGATCTCGCAGGACCATCTGTGACTAGTGGGACATCTCAGATTCATGGTGATAATAACCAGAGAATGATGTAATTCCAGCTGACTACAGGTCCTCTCACTGCTCTAGGAATAATCCAGGTGTTATGATGAACATCTGACTTAAAAAACCAGGGCATCTGGACATTATTGGAAGTGTGGTCTTTGCCTGACCTTCCTAGGTACACTAATGTATTCGGATCACCAACCTCCACTGGAACTTAAGAGTCTATGTGCAGATCTGTGGAAGGAGCAGAATGAACAAGCTCTCATGCTAGCAGTCTGTCTGTCTGTCTGTCTGTCTGTCTATGTATCCATCATCTATCTAATCTACCATCTCTCATCTATCTTAATGTAGTGAAAAGATACATTGATCCATCATTTTCTTGGAATTCTAGATGGAAGATACACAAAGTCAATAGCTGTCTTCCTGTTTATGTACCATGTGCAGATTATGAGTCCACAAGAGTCTTCACTGGCCATGAATATGGGATGATGGATTTAGATCTGAGTCACATTTCTAGAGATTCCTAGAAGGAATAATTTATGCCCTGTACACATACACATATACTCCTTCCTTGTCAATCTCCACCAATCACAAGCTGCATCAGGAGAACGTGACATTTTTCTAACATACCAAGGAGGGAGGGCCATAGTGACACCATCAAGATGAAAATGTGGTGTGTCACAAGGTTTTTAAAAATTTTTGAAGCTTGAAGTCTAAGAAACGTTAGCATAACTGAAATTCAGTGGCTAGGGACAACCCATTGGGTGTGTCTTTAACTCAGCTTCTCAGTCCATACAGAGACCTGGCATTTGTCATCCAGTGTCTTTGTGTAGCTCTGGTATGACATTCCCTTTATTTCGTAATATATGAACTCTGCTTTTGCCTGTCCTTTCAAGAACAAAAAGACCCAACAGTGCAGCATCATAGGATCAGTGGACAAGACAACTGCATAAATAAGAGATTTTTGCAAAACACTAAAATTTTATTGAGCACTCTTTGGGCAGATGATCTGTGAGACAGGGGTTATAGAAAATGGGAGCAGTCCATGATTCTGACCTGCAGGATAAAAAAGACAGACCATTCAAGGAAGCCATTCTATGAGGCTTACCTTTTCACTAAATCATTCTTTTAGGGAAAATCGAAGTTCTGGCCAACATGTCAGCTAGGATGCCATTTTTGTAAACTTTATAGACACTGGGAAGCAGAGCATGGTCCCTTGTGAAGGTAGAACCAGGAGTCATAGAAGTGAGCATGGCCTCACTGTTGCACACTACCACGTGGTGCCCCAAGCTGCCATTCAAGCCCTGTGGCCATACTTGCCACCCGTAAGTCATCCACTCTAGCTGAGTTGCAGTCTTCATGATTACTGGATTTTCACTTCTTTTTAGAATGGTTCATGGGTGACCAACTTAGTCTCTGTCACTCCCCTGATTGCCCCTGACTCATTCCTCCATTTCTAGCTCTCAGGGTTGCAGGGAAGGTGAGGAAATAACTCTCTCCTAGCGGTCCGGAAGCTTCCTGGCTGTTCAGACTTCTTGCTGCTGCTTCTGCTCTGCATGCTCCAAATGCTGCTCCTGTGCATGGTTTTCTGAGCTTTCACTTAGCTCACAACTTTCTTTTGCTGCCAGCAACCACAAAGCCTGGGGATACTTTCAAGATGAGATCTTAATGCTCTTTCCTTTTCTTTCTTTCCTTTGGTATCTACTTGGCAAACAGCGCTCCTGTTATCTCCAGGTAAGAGGTGTCCTTCCCCTCTTTTCCAAGGCTTGCCAGGGCTATTATCTGGTTTAAGATCAATGTCTTTTAATTTACTTAGTACGAGCTACAGGTTCAAGTTAGACTAACAACTTCCCCAAGGACTGGGAGGTTTGGTTCCTCACATGATCAGATTGGGAAGAAGTAGAGAGTTTCATGAACACCGTTTTTGTCAGTGTATGTGGGTAAACGCATAGCTGATCCTGTCTGGGACCAGGTAGAAAAATGAAGCTTAGAAAAGAGGTGGTGGGTCGTATACGTCTCCTGAATCTTAATTCATCTGCATCTCATGTTATTGGGGAAGAAAAGGTGAAAATTAGACCTGAAATCTCCTAATAGGATTGTGATGGGATTTGAAAGAAAATGTAGGTCTTGAGTGGGGGGGGGGGGGGGGGGGGGGGGGTCTGGGCAGTAATAATCAAGAACTGCTGTAAGCACATAAAAAGCAATTTTAAAAGAATCTGGAATTATATTGATCCTGTAGATCTTCTATCTCATCACAGCTGAAATCTAAATTGCTAGGATTTGGGCTCATGACTTATGGACTCTTAAAGACACATGTGCCATGAGCAGTAAGAAGAGGGGTAGATGCAAGGTCCTGGCTTGAAATAGACATTTCGAGAGTGTATTTTGGAAAGATTCTCAGAGAGAGCATTGATCCTTTATAGGACATCATTTCATACTTTGATAACATGTTTGCATGTGTGAAAAAACAATCCCCCAATATATCCACCTTCTTGAGCAGATAAGACAGAACTTCCCCATACCTGACATTACTATTGATCAGACAGAGTGAGCTCTGTGAGATACTTTCAATATGTTATATCTTATATTTCATCCATTCTTTGAATACAGAAATTTAAGGCTATTTAAGGGGCAAGACATTTTGCAGAGCTCATTGATATTCAGAACCACCGGCAGGACCCCCTGGGCTTAGGAAGAGGCAGTGTACACAGTAAGGGCATTTGTTTCCTTGCAGCCTAAAAAAAAAAAAAAGTAGGTAATTACTACACTCTCCTTTTGTGAAAATAATTATGCCAAATTTCTTGGCTTCTTTCTTTTTTTGGTATTTATTGGATAAGTTTATTGGTATATGTTTATGATACAAAACATATTCATTTTGTGGAAATGGTACATAAACATGTGACACCTTAAGCTTCCCTTATCTTTATCCATTCCCATTCTTCACTCCTCTTGCCATCCCCGTACGTCCCTCTGTTTCCCCTCACCTGCTTTGTAAACCAACAAGACAAGGACTACCCAGCATCTTGTGTTCTCCACTCTTCTTCCCGTATATTGAACTTACAATATTGGGCCTTTCTTCCCCTTGCTCATTATTTTGTTCAAAAAGATATTTAGGTTTCTTTGTTCCAATGTCACACAAATACACAACAAAAACTGCGATCTCACGTCAGTTTCTTTATTGTTTAAACATATTTCTTTTTGGTATAACATATTGTCAAATACCAGTACAAGCAAAAATGAGGGGGGTCTTGTTTTTCTAGATCTTTCAGTCTATAAATTTTTAATTAGGAGAACTTGACTAGGCTTTAACTCCACTTACAATCTCAAATCTTCATTTTGATTTTGCTGGGAGGACAGGCCAACATAATTAAAAATGCCTGGTGATAAAATACAGAAAGTAAATACATTCATCCAGAGCTACCCTACGAAGAGCAGGGCCCTTGGAATGAGAGTCCACTGCCGCACCCTCCTGTGAGCATGCCTGCAGTGCAGTCACACCTGTCTTTGTCAGGCCTGGCAAGCTCTTTGTTCTTCCAATATTAGCTCAGTATTTCTTTCTACTCATATTGTATCCCTCTCTTTCACCTTCTGCCTCTTTTATTCCCATTCCCAGAACTGAGAATTTGTTTAGTCAGTCTGCATGTCAAGATCACCTGTTGTTTATTCTCTTTACTTGACATTCTGAGGAATCACATGAACAAGTGACCAGCGTCACTATACTTTGTTAAGTTTGGTTTAACATTTTTAAAGAGACTAACTTAACCCGAACTTAAAGACACAGTCATTACCAAAAAAGGAAAGTCATGAGTCACTGCCAAACCAAGACACTAAATTAGAGTTTGCATAAAGAGATGTGAGTCAATCAATTAACCAGTATACACAGAGTGCCTCTGTGGGGTTGTAGAAGACCCAAAGGTGGAAGATTTGTTACTTGTCAAAGCAATTTATTTTTGAGAGAGAGAGAGAGAGAGAGAAAGAAAGAAAGAGAGAGAGAGAGAGAGAGCGAGAGCTCTGTGGAAATACTGTCACCACAAGGTGGATAGGTCAGTGGGTGGATCAATATCCTGCCAGATGAGAGTAGAGCTAGGATTTTATCTAGACAGGGGGTAGACAGGTACACGTATATGTCACCAGAGAGCTCATTATATTGGTATAAGGTTCTGGTGGCACGTGTAAACTATGACATGGGAGCCATGGAGGGAAGGATGGGATGACTCTGTAACTGATGAGACGAGCTGTGACCTGGTGCCAAAACCTGCAAATAGAGGGAAAAATCTACTCCATTTTCAAAGGAAGTTTTGTTTCTTTTTTTGTTTTTTTTTTTCTTCTCCAGAGTGTTTTCTAAATTTGCTGACCTCATACATAGCAAGGACACTAGATGTGTCCAAATTTGCCTTCAAAACTAAATAATCAGAGAATCAGAGTCTATGCATTAAGTGAAATTATTGGAACTCTACAGAAGGACATGCGTTCTTGGGAAACAGTTGTGGAAGGTGGCGACCATTGCTAGGGAGAGAGTAGCACCACGGACAGCTCCCAAACATTTGAGGATCGCGGTGTATATTTGTTGCCAGAAACACTTGAGTAAAACAATGAACTCAAGAATCAGATGCTGCACGTTTTCATACCATTTCCATTCAGCTCAGCTACAAAAATCCCTTCCTAAGCCACAAGGCTCTTGGTGTGGCAACTTAACGTCCTTGGCCTTTCAGTGCGTTCCTTTCACTGCCATCTCAAGAGCTTGAGTTTCACCCCTCCCCTTGCTTCGCTAATTCCCCAACTAGAAAGAAAAGAATACCTTCTTGACCTTTGGCTCATTTTGTCCTTGAGATTCCCCAAGGACTCTAGGAGTCCCCTGGGAGGCTTACTATGTGGAACAAAAGCACTGAAGGAGTCGAATAAAAGAATTAATTGCATGTGAGAATGTGGACTTGGATGAGAAGATGTTTAAATGAGCTCTGAAACAAGCATGCTGCCTAGAGCGATTTTCTAATCAAAGGGGAATAAAAAGACTCATTCTCTATTTCCTTCTAATCCAGAAAACATGTCTTCTTGGTGAAGTGGTCTTAAAATGCACTCATCAGCTGAAGCGGAAAAAGTGTCTAATGGTTCAGTGTGAGAGGGGACTATTGGCAAATGGATCAAGATACCAAGGGACACAGAGCGTGTCTCAAAAAAAAAAGTAAAAGAAGAACCTACTTTTATTTTGTTTCTGCAGAAGTATTAGTGTTCCAGAAGAAATGTGCCTCGTCTGTACAGAAATTCTGTGAAATTTTGGATGGAATCTTTAGAGTTTCTCATTGTGAGAATGAAACTCACTTGTACGAAATGTAGATATCCCTGAAAACATCCGCCTTTCTCCTTTATAGAGGGGATGGTACCAACAATGTTGGAAACAAATGTTAATATCACAAGCTGGTAGACATTCTCTTTGGACAGATGTGCCTCTAAGAACGCCTACATGAAGTAGTTGGGCAAACAGGCAGACCCAACAGTTCAAAGTAGTTAAAAACTAAGAAAGTTGGCTTTCCTTCACAGCTGTGCAACATCTCACCAAATGAGTTGGAAACTCACTTGGTGCTGTTATTTTTCTAGGAAGGTCTTTGTTGGATTGCCCACTCAGGTATAAAACAGAAAGAAGAATGCTTGTTCCGGGGAACTCTGTCATGGTCTGATGGTCATAAAGTACTCAACACATCATAGAAAAAAGCACTAAGTAATACACAGGGTCTCCTTTCCCAAGAGCTGTTTGCTATATACCTGTTCCCCGTGTCTACCAATCTGAGCGTTAGACTTCTGGGGAGTGGAAAAAGTACTAAAGATAGTCTGACTTTCTTTTGTTGCAGAGATGACAGACAGGAAGCTGACTGTGGAGGAAGAGGAGGTCAAGAGGATAGCAGAAATGGGAAAGCCAGTATTGGGTGAACATCCCAAACTGGAGGTCATCATTGAAGAATCCTATGAGTTCAAGGTCAGGTCACTAGTGAGATCTAATTGAGTAATAAATTTGCTAGTATAGTGAGGGCCAAAGACTTGAATTCAAGGTTTTTTTCTTTTGAGACAGGGTCTCATTCTATATTCCAGTCTGGTCCTTAACTCACTATGTAGCTCAGGCCAGCCTCAAACTCGAAGAAATTCCCCTGTCTCAGCCTCCCAAGTGCTAGGATTACAAGCATGTGCCACCACACTCAGCTTATATGAAGCTGGGGAATCAAATGCATGGCCTCGTGTTTGCCATGCAAGCTCTCACTCTCTAACTGCTGAGCTGCTTCTCCAGCCCAAGAGCCGAGGGCTTGCTCCAGTTTCACCATTGAATATGTGAAGTTGAAACTGGAGAAATCGCTTATGCATTCAGGCCTCAGTTTCCCCACTTGTAACATGAAATGAGTAGTGCTGAGAATGTGAATACAGAAAAATTACTACATTTGTCATCACAATATTTTACCTGCAATATTTTACCTACTACTTCAGGGCAAGTTTGTTGACATTACACCCTTATTCTCTATTTTATTCCTCTCAATACTCGGTGCCTGAGGTCACGATCAAAGAGAAGGGAAATCGGGTATCACACAAAGCCATTCCTGTCAATACCAGGCTTCTCACTGGTTCTGAGCATTCTAACCTCATGATTCCAAGTTTTTCTTTCCCTGCCAGACTACAGTGGACAAACTGATCAAGAAGACAAATCTGGCCACAGTGGTGGGGACTCATTCTTGGAGGGACCAGTTCATGGAGGCAATTACCGTCAGTGCAGGTAAGAAGTGTCAAGACAGCCTTCCTGTGAGAAGTAGGAATCCCCTGAAAAGGAAGATCATGGCTGCATTGACTGCTTACTAGCTCCTAGGAGGGCCTGCATTCCATCTTCCTGGGTCTGGTTCCAGACATTCACTTGTCTCACTGGGTCATATTGGAAGAAAATTGTGGGATAACTAAACCAGTGTAGCTATATGTGGCTTCGAGTCCTGGTTCTGCCATGTGTACCGGAGCAAGTATCCTCTCTTCCCTTGGTCATCTTAGAAGATAGCTATCTTTCTTAGAAAGATGCACTTAGAAATCCATACACAGTAAATTCATCATTCCTTCCTGTCATTAACGTACCCTTTCACGTAAAGTGTGTGTGGGGGATACTTCTGATTCACAGATGTGGGGTCAGGAGTTTGCAAACTGCTTGGTATTGACGGATGCGTCTCTACCCTGCGTGATTCTACACTTTTTCTTCAGCACTTACCGATCCTTCCTCCCACAGTGGCCCACACAGCACAGCGAGGAGTCCCAGGGGCCTGCACATGTGTTAGAATGTGGGTGAACAAGGTCTTCCACCATCCCCATGTTACCTCTCAGCACTACTGAGGCCTTCTTGTGCTGCTGAGCACTACTGGCCTTGCCTCTTTTCATGAGATTTTGTTGTCATAGCAACCCACAGGGTCACATCCCCAAGGCCTCAGAGCCAGAGCAGAAGTACAGCCAGGAAAAGAGATTTACTGCTGCTGCTGGTGTCCTACTTTCACATCAGTCCTTCTAGTGACCCCTCTGATAACCTGAAGCTGGGAATCTCAAGGGACGATAAGTGGAATGTAGGCCACATATCCTCCCCAACTCCTTTTTAAAATAAGGGAACCAAGTTTCAGAAACAGTAGTTAATGTATCCCACTTTGATTTTCTTTATACAGGGCTGGTCTTAGAACCCAGATTCCTGACTTCTGCTCTTTTGAAACCCAGCTTCTACAGTTATGGAAAAACATCACAGAGTTGCTTGGCAGGGCTCCAGGGAGGCTTTGCACAATCTCTCCTCTTGGACTGCTGAATGGGCAATTCTCCCCACATTTCCTGGCAAGGACAATCAGGGCCCAGCCCTGCTGTGTCCATTGGGAGATTCAGAGGAGCGTACTGGCTCTCTGGTGTACCTGCATGATCTGAAATGACAGCTGTCCCTCTAGAGATGGATAATGATGACAATGAGGATGGTTATTGTGACAGCCAGGTCAGATGGTTACTGCAGACAGCCTTGTTGTCATCTGGGGAGGATTGAGCACATAACCGGTTCTTTTTCTTTACTTAGACAATTGAGTACAGCCAGCTCAGACCTCCTTTCTTTCTTCTCCACTATCTGTCCTTCTCGTGTTCTCCTGCCCTTTCTTTAGTCTGTTCCTCTTCCTGGTTCTCCTGCCCTGTCTTTCCTACACTCACTTGGTGGCCTGCTTTCAAATTGACCAATGACCAAGATGTTTCCCATTTCCCAACCTTTTTCTAGTGCCCATGACCTGTGCCTCATCAGCTGCTCAGAGAGAGCTGGAGTCACTTCTGGCCAGTGGTGCTTATTATGTGGGTTGACTTCACTTTCTCATGAACAAGGAGGTGACCTCACTGACCTTTCTTGGGCCTGTTTATCTTGTCTTTAGCAGGGGATGAGGATGAAGATGAATCAGGGGAGGAGAGGCTACCATCGTGCTTTGACTACGTCATGCACTTTCTGACCGTCTTCTGGAAGGTGCTCTTTGCCTGCGTGCCCCCCACAGAATACTGCCACGGCTGGGCCTGTTTCGTTGTATCCATTCTCGTCATTGGGATGCTCACCGCCATCATCGGAGACCTGGCCTCCCACTTTGGCTGCACCATTGGTCTCAAGGACTCAGTCACAGCTGTTGTTTTCGTGGCATTTGGCACCTCTGTGCCAGGTGAGGTTGAGAGGGAGAGGTGCTTGGTCTTGTGAAGTGAGTATTACCTGGTTCAGATGATGCCTCATCCTCTTCATCATCTCAAATCTGAACCCAGCAGAGCCTCTACTCTTACACTGCACAGGCATCAAAGAGATCGATGCCAAAATTTATGTCCAACATTTCCTGAGGATTTCCGATATGACAAACATGATGTATGTTAGAACTCTTTACATGTCCTATTCCTTCTTTGTTTACCCAAACCCTATTAAAGAGAGGAAGTCATTACCTCACACGTGACACATGAGAAGCTGAGGTCCATAGAGGTTAAACTATCTGTTCAAGTCAGTGGCCCAATTTCTTAACGTCTAGGTTAGATCAATAGGACATAAACAATGTAATTTAAGGGAAGTGGATACTGTTCTTCCATTTACCTCTAGCAATCTTTGAGAAACTAAAGATTAATCTGCCGTAAGATGTCACAGTAGAAATACTACAAGCATTCTTGGCCTTCTCTGCTTGTTTGGATACACGTGGGTACAAAGCAGGACAGGCAAAGGAATTTTAGTGAGTGTTGTTCTTTTATATCATGTATTATACACTCTTTATTTTCTTCTAGGCATCCAGAGACAAAAGAAGTAGGCATTCATTCATTCATTAGGCAAATATTTACTGAATTTCTATTCTACCTTATACAATAGTGTGCTTGTTGACAGAATTATTACAAGAAGAGAGACAACCATGTTTCCTTCTCTAACCCAAGTTTATAACCTAATGGAGAAAAGTGCACTTGCATACTTTAATTATTAAAGTCATTTGTAGTTATGGGCTATCCTGAAATTAAGGATGGCTTCTTAGGAAAGTTATGTGGAATCTGGGCCTGAATGAAAAGGAGGAGTTCGCAGGTGCAGAGGGTGCGTATGGGGCCAGATTTCCTGCTTAATTCAGGTGAAGTCTCCAGAGCATCTGAGCACTGAGCTCCTGCCAGCTATAACTCTAATTCTCTATGGAGAGAGAAGGATACCCTCCCGTGGGAATTTAGGAAGAAGTCTGCTGATTGGACCATGTACCAAGAAAATGAATCTGCTGGGAAGTAATTGAGTCTGTACCCCACTCTAGGAAAACTCTTCCCTAAACCCCAGCACAACCTAGTGGAGTTATATGTACATGATTGAAACAAAAGGTTTGGCTGTCATGTAAATGAATCAGACGATAAGAAATTAGATAGATAGCTTGGGAGGTTTTCAAGGATGAGATGCCCCTGTGGTCTCTGTTTTCTAGGCTTTGAGAGACATAAACCACTGGAGGAAAAGGGACATAAATGGCAAAAAGAATAGATGTGGGAAGAAATAATAGAAGATCAGAGGCAAAAAAAAAAAAAAAATCAAGGTCACTAGTGAAAAAGGGCAAGGAGTATTCTCCAGGAGATCTGAGAAAATTGGCAATGATGAAGCAAGTCAGGACAAACAGGACAAGGAAATAGCTTGGGGAACTTCCAAGGCCTGGCAATTAGTCCAGAAAACAACTGGGAGCTTTTGGACCTTCGGGGAGGTGAAGCTGTGGTCCAGGCGTCTGTTTTCATGGCTTTGGCTGAAGCTCTCTGGATGTAGGTCACTGGTATAGAAAGGGCCTTTGCATGATGGTTTTAGCGTTAAGTCATTTGCAAACTTCCTTTGTGACCTTGGGTAGATTCCTTGGCCCTCATTTTCCTTACCTGTGAAATAAAAGGTCTGCGATTCATGTCCCTGGTGGTTCCCTCTGTGCCTACAATCTAATCTAGTCCATCAGTCTAAATTCAACCATCTTTCAAGGCTTCATAGTCCCTGTAATAACTGCAGTGGCACAGCCCCATCTTCCTTGGCTCCACAGTTCACCCTGTAGGTCCCAGTCATGCTTCTCCAGTACGTCACCTGTCCCTGGAAATAGTTGGCTCTGAGCTCCTAGGAACTTGTCAGCCACTGTCAATGTTAATTGAGTAAATGCCCCGTACAAAAGTCACAATCACTCGCAGTCAGGCAAACTGAGGCTTTTCCAAGGTGTGGAATTACCCTGGGGAAGGTACCATAAATTGGCAAACTCCTTACTGAAAATGTAGTCAAAGAAGAACAATAAATTTGCTTGTTAAGTGTCAGGAATGCAGTGACTCTGAGGAATCTTTCAGATTCCTGTAAATGAGGACGAATCCCAGAGCAATAAGGTGACTTGCCCAAGGCCACACAGCTCATTAGTGGCACATTTGGTCCTGGCCCTTTAGCTCTTGCTACAAACAGCCACCTGAGCTTATGTGAAGACAGACCCTCCATACGCCTCAGCCTTCCACCAGCTCCCATGTTCTGTGTCCTTTTCCAGATACATTTGCCAGCAAAGCTGCAGCCCTCCAGGACGTGTATGCAGATGCCTCCATCGGAAACGTCACCGGCAGCAACGCAGTCAACGTCTTCCTGGGTATTGGCCTGGCCTGGTCCGTGGCCGCCATCTACTGGGCCCTGCAGGGACAGGAGTTCCACGTGTCGGCAGGCACCTTGGCCTTCTCCGTCACCCTTTTCACCATCTTTGCGTTTGTCTGCATCAGTGTGCTCTTGTACCGGCGGCGGCCCCACCTGGGCGGGGAGCTCGGTGGTCCCCGCGGCTGCAAGCTTGCCACAGCCTGGCTCTTCGTGAGCCTGTGGCTCCTCTACATACTCTTTGCCACACTGGAGGCCTACTGCTACATCAAGGGGTTCTAAGCCACAGAACAAGGCCTCCAGCTGGGCAGGCCTTGGACTTCTCCTAAGAGACGGGCAATTTCCCGTCAGTAACCTCTCTGGGCTGAGCAATCCCAGAGAGATAGCGTCAGGACCCGAGCCCCAGGAACTTCACCTGACCTAGGCCCTGGCCATGCCCTGAAAGGGCAAAGTCTTAATCAAACAGAGTGGAGGAGACACCTACTTCCAAAGTATTTAAGTACAAACCGACAACAACAACAACGAATCCACCTCTTCCCCATCCTCCCGCACTTGTCCCAGACCCATGGCCAAAGTCAACCCCTTCCCGTTATTTTACCATTATTCCTTTGCCTCTGTTTCTCCGGGGGCAGGGTTTCTCCAGTCTGTCCAATGCAATGTATCTTGAATCTCTCATTCAGCTGGTGGGAAAACAAGTCCTGTCTATGTGGCTGGTTGGGATTCCCTTCCTAACCTACCTGTTGCTGTGTTTGCTTTTGTCTTCCCATCAGATTTTGCTTATGGTTTTGTCTTGTCTTTTCTTTCTGAAATTAGTGACAAAGGTGCCGTGATGAAGGAACTCCAGATCTGAGCCAACAGATAGAAGCATGAACTTGTAGACACACACCCTCCCGCTCTCACGAGGTCACGGCCATCTCTTGACTCAGCGAGGTCCTGTCCCCTAGCTCCCCCCCCCCTTTTTTTTTTCTCTGAATGCTTTGGAGGACTTACGGCATTTTGATGGAAGTAAGTTCACGCACCAACTTGAGGAGCAGGAGGAGCTTTATTTGCTTGCACTGAAATCAAATCAAAAACAAGAAGCAACTGTTCTCTGTCCACACCTTCCCATTCTGTACACCATGTTTCAGTGTTCACGAGCACATCCTCCTGCGGACGCCAAGTGGGTGCTATGGGACAAAAATACGGATACATATGCCTTCTCAAATATCTTTGGCTTTGCATCTGAGGCAGGAAAGAAAGGGGTCCAACATGTGAGATCTCTAAGAGAAAAGATCCTATTTAAAATGTTAGTGTTTCTGAGAAATGTCAGCTGCACCACCCGACTTCCTAACGTGCCATACTCAGAGGGCTGACTGCATTTCTTGAAACAATGCAAGAATTTAGAAGTTTTTAAGAGAACAAGGGTTTCCCCCCTCCTCTCTTGTCCTTCAGTCCTAATTAAAAGCATTTCACAAGGTAGGAACTGGAGCTCCTCACTTCTTCCGTGTTCCTGCTTGTTTTTAAATCTCATGAAGCTGTTTTCCAGCCTGTGGGGTATTTCTTGCCCCTCCAAGAAGAATATTAGTTTGTGTAAGCCCATGGAGCAAAGGTTTATAGAAACAAAGATTGAAAGACCCTACGGACCTTTTCCCAATGAATTTTGAAAGGACATGGCTTTAACACACACACACACACACACACACAGATAAACACATACACCACCACAAAACTGCCCACAGATGTTTAGGCTTTCTGCATTGACATAAATTACATTTTCTAAGGGGAGGGGGAAGGAATTAAGAAAAAACACCTGTTTAACTTTAAACACATTTTTTTTAAGAAAAATAACTGAAAAAGAAACAGTGCTTGTGTCATAAGCTATGTTAGCAATTGCCACTGGAAGTGTTGGGTTGGTTCAAAAAAATAATAAAAGCTCTACTTATATCTCTCTCCATCTGCTTCCTTCTGCTTGTGTTTCCTCAGTGAATGGACCAGAGAGCCACCCCGGGTCTCTTCTTAGGCAGATGTGATTGAGGTAAAGGTGTCATCTCCTGTCACACTCAGGTACCAATGAGCCAGACATGGTGGTTTTTTTTTTTAACAGAAATATTTCGGGAAATGCCATCTCTGAAAAATCTGGACCTTATGAAGCTGGAGGACATATGTAGGAAGAGCTGTGATGGAGAAGGAGAAAGACCTTTATGTAGTAGACTCTCTGGGACAGGGTTTTAGTTAGAAAGCCAGTGTCCGTATTTATTTCCACTCAACGTACATTCAACATCCACTTGTTCATTCAACACACATTTTAAATGCCTTTCATGGACTGAGCTACATTTGGGTGGCACAAGGCAGAGTAAGGGACAGTGCCTGACTATAAAAAATTCACAGTCTCAGGGGGTGGGGAGTAGAACATCTTTTAATCAGCTCTTTGTATGATAAATAGAGACCAATTAGAATAGCACAAAGAAACGGGGGAGAGGCAGGGCAACACTGGGAGAATCTTGTGGAACCCAACACAGACGTGCCACAGGGTTCTGAAAGCTCACGGGAGCCAAGGTTCCTGCACACCCTCCATTTCCCCCAACCACGTGATCGCTCCATCTTTGCTTCCCCGGCCTGGGGAGCCCATTCTTGACTTCTGTCTCCTTTGCTTTGCTTGCCTTAGCCCAGCATGGTCACCAGCTCTGATGCTATTTCGTGACCGCAAGGCTCCACTCCCATGACTAGCAATAACTGAAACATCTCTTTTCTGAGGGCAAATGTTCACTTGAGGGAACATGACAAATGACTCATTCCCAGAGAGCCAGTTCCAGAGACAGAAATCTTTGTAGAAGGCTGTCTGGGTGGCTGGCTGCCTGTGGATTGGCTGTTGGGCACTGAGTGTCTATTAGGAGTCCAACAGACTTGGGTAAAAGAAAAGTATGGGGATCATGAGGCATGTACATCTCCCCTTCTCAAAGTAAGGGGAAGGAGCTTCTGGACACCGAGCTGCAAACAAAAGTGGCGGTTCTATGCTGCAAGTCTCCAAGAACGACATACTCGGGTTACTGCGGGGCCACAGTGGAAGAAACACGAACTTGGCTGGAGGCATTGGGAAACACTTCACAGCGGGAGAGACATTTAAGTAAGATTGCAAGGGAAGCATAAATAATGATTTTCTTTGGTGAATGGGCTTGGATACGAAGGACAGGCATGAAGGGAGCAGCGTGCTCAAAGGCACAGGGTAAAAAGGAAATGGTGAGGTCACAGGATGACAGCTGTTGGCATTGTTAGAGTATCAAGTTCAGGAGGAAAAAAAAGTATGAAGATGTCAGATGCAGGCCACTTGTGTGTCTGAGTGGGCTGGGCTAAGGAGTGACTAGCAGCTTCTATTGAAGGTTTTTTCAACATTCAATTATTAATTCTTATCAGTAATTAGAATCTTCCATTCATATCATTTTATCACAGGCCATAAAACCAAAACATGGTAAAGGGATGTCAACAACATTGTCAATCAAAGTGGTCAGGCAGTTTGTGTGCGTAATAGTGTTACACGCACTCACAGAAACACTTCTGTCTATATTCTGGAACAGGGGTGGGAAATTTTTTTTTATTCTGTGTGTGTGTGTGTGTGTGTGTGTGTGTGTGTGTGTGTGTGTGTGTGTGTTTTGTACTGGACAGTGAGCCCAGGGAATTCACACTTATGTCTAGTTTTGAGACAGTCTTGCTAAGCCACTACATTGCTTGGGTTGGGCAAGAACTTATGATCTTCCTGCCTCAGCCTCATAAAGTGCTATGATTATTTTGTGGCCTGCGAAATCACTTAGTCTGCCCTGTCCAACACAACTGTCACATTAGAGTGAGCTGATGATAGAATATAATAATTAAATGTTTTACCAAATATAGCAGGCTAATTTTTATGTTGATACTTTTGTGTGGCCCACAAATGATGTCGTAAATATCCAAATGGATCTAGGTAGAGAAAAGGTTCCTTATCTCCGTCCTAGAATCTCAACATTAAAGCAAGAAGTAATTGGCTTCGGTTATGGTGATCCAGGAGGAGAGGTGCTGGGTCAAGTCCACAGTACTATGTGATGGTATCTAGACTGTGGTTAGTTCTTCATGCTCCTGGGCTGTTCCCCTGTAACTTCTTCATTGTCTATGGTGTATCCCACTTTTTCTTTCAACAGTACCCAATGTCTGGACAATCCAGGAATGACTCCAAAAAGGAGACAGAAGGGCACAAATGAGTTTCGTGATTTTTTTGTTTGGCCACAGGGAAGGATGATTCAAAAGCATCTTCTTGGGAAAGAGTATTCAAAACAGGGATACTGCCCTGATAGGTATGTCTTGTGATACTTATGGAACTTGTTTCAGAAGAGAGACAGAGAACAGCGTCTTAGTTCATGTTGTGTTGTCATAACAAAATGCTGGAGGCTGAGCACCTTGTATGAAATGCAGGCTTATTTACCTCACCGTTCTGGAGCTTCAAGACCATGGCACTGACATCTGTTCAGTCTCTAGGGGAGGTATTGTGTGGCATCCCCATGTGGCCAAGAAATTGGAAGAAAAACGAGAAGGGAGAGGCACAGATAAGCAGGGGAGCAAAGGGGCTGACCCACTCTGTAACAAGCTGTGTGCATAAAAACCAATTCACTGATCCTTTCGTGAGGTTGGAGCACCCGTAACCTAATTACCTCCTGAAGTTCCAACCAACTCTCCTCACCACCACATGGGAGATCAAGCCTTCACATGAGTTTTGGCAGGTTCAAACCACATCCAAATCATAGCATGGGGGCATCAAACATTAAAAATGAGATTAGCTGTTACTCATAACAGTGCCTTAAAATCATTTTTTTTTGCTTTTGATTACACATTTTTTGAAGTTTACTAGGCAAATAAAATTTACATGCATTCAAAGTTTACAGTGTGCCCCCATGGAATGATTACCACAGTCCAGCAGTTGGCATATCCATCACCTTGTACAGTGGTGTTTCTGTGGGTGGAGAGTGCTTAAGGTCTACTCTCTTGGCGAATTTCAGGGATGTAGACCACACAGTACAGTCATCATCCTGCATGTGCTAGCGCCAGGTCTTGTTCATCCTAAAAAGTCTTTGTACACTTTAAACAAGCCCTTCCCATCCCAACTTCTGCTGAGTACCTTTCTACTCTCAGTTCCATGAATTTCACTTTTGTAGATTCCACGTGGAAGAGAGGTGATGTAGCATTTCTCTTTCAGTGCCTGGCTCATTTCACTGAGCATAGCTTCTTTCTGGGTTCATCCACATTGTGTAAGTGGCAGAATTTCCTTTTCTTTCAAAGTGGAGTACTAACGCCTTTACACAAGCCCTGCAATTTTTTCACTCATCTCCCAACACTTGGGTTGTTTTCGTATCTTGGTATTGTGAATACCTGTGAACATGCGTGCACAGGGCTCTCTTTGCATTTTCATTTTGCTACACACCTAGAAGTGCAATTACATCCTCATTCCTTAAAAATATAGAAAGGAGTTTACCCAGATTTTGGTACCTTAAAAATTTCCAGATTCTAGTCCTAGCCTTAGTTTTTCCGTTGCAGCTCAAATTCTTCCAAACTTCAATGTCACTAGAAACACGACAGGAGCTAGTTATCACCCTCATCTTTATCACAACTACATTGGTAGAACTGCTTCTGTGCTATTTTGATTGGATCCTCATTCAATTTCTCTTTTAATGACAATGACTCAGAAATTAAAACCTAGCGGCCAGCTAACTTGAAGTTTGGTCTACCCAGTAATTTTTTAAAAGCTGGATTTTTCAAAAACTGGAATAGCTGCAAAACTTTGAAACTAAAGTATTTATATAAAATCTTTAATTTTTCTTCTCTAGCCTACTGGGTGGACATTTCTAGAAACACTACAGTGAAGCTGATCAGAGGCCACCCCATGTATACAAGGTCTACCCTGTCAGTTCACCAGAGTTCCCACCCAACCCATCACTATCATTTAAGTGACTAACCTGGCTCGGTAGCATTTGTATGTGTGACATCTGTTGTGGAATCAAAACACCAGGGTGTTGTGTTTCGGCCTTTCATATACTGGTGCTTGTCTTCAGAACTTTAGGGTTTGAATCCCGGGTCTACCATTTTTATCCATTGTGAAGTTTTAAACAAATGACATCCTTGAGCCTCAGTTTCCCCAATTCAAATATACAATGTTGCAAGTATTAAATGAACCATTTTCCAGTTACTCATCAAACTACACAACAATGTACTCCTCCTAAAAATGTTAGGCTTTTAAGTTAAAACGTGGAGAGGTGATCAGTGGTCCCCAGAACATCCATATCCAGTTAAGCCCCAGCCCCATGACAGTAGAAAAGATAGACAAATTGGGTGTCCAAAAAAAAAAAAAAAAGATACAGAAAGGGACAGTGGGCCAGATCTGGTCTTGCACACTAAAAACTAAGGTAGATAATGGTGGGAGAAATAGCTTGTGGACTTCAAGAAGGAGCTGAAGCCCAGGAAAAAACGTTCAAAAATTCATCTGAGAGTCTTTCTATGTAAGTGGCAGAGCAGGACTTGGTACCTAGGACAAAGTAAATGCCCATCATCTTCACGTGCACCTGCTGGGTATAAGACAGCGATTGTTCAGTGTCACAATCCTGAGGATGAAAACAGAGATTGTAATCATTTGACCTGTTTTTGTTTGCCCAGGACTTTTGTGGTTTATGAGAGAAAGTCTTGTGTCACAGAAAATCCTTCAGTCTTGGGAAGCTACAATAAGAAGTTCGATCACCCTCAAACACTGTAAGTGTGACATAGCTAGTCGGTGATAGACTCTGTCATCTTACACTGTGATTCATACAGTCATGTCCTGTTGCTCTTAGCCAGAATCACAACTGAATGAGAGTCTTCGCCTGTGGAGTAATCCCAAACTTCTTTCCCACAGAATCTAAACTCCTCGCATGCTACTCAGCTTTCATTGACCAGTAGTTTCAGACAGGGGAGTCTGAAAAGGTGCATCAAGTTTTAAATATAGTCCTTCTCAACCTGTTGTTTTGAAGTAACCCACCTGGCCGCCAGCTGATTAGGCAATCAGCTTACCTGCTTCAGTGAATTCACCATGGGTAGTGAACAGGCTCAGCTTCTTACTCATCAGAACCATAACTATGTTCCCTGGTGGAAGTATTTTTCCTTTGCACATTAGAGCTTTAAAACGTATTGATCCCAAGGACATCAAAATAACCATTCTTTATATGCATTATTGTATACAATAATGAAGTGGATCATCCTTGATTTCCAAACCTCTGAATCCTACATAGGGGTAGACAGAGCTAAATATGTGACCTCCATTGAAGCATATATTGAATTTAATAAGACAGTGTTATAATATCACAAGGTATTATCTCCTAGCTAGTTCTATAACTGAGCCTGCACCAGGCCATTCCACCATAAAGTCAGCCTATCTTTGGGTACTGGAAAGGGAGCAAGATTGGTGCCTCTGGTTATAAACAATGGTGTGAAATACGCCATGGCAATGGATAACGTGTTCTGAGTTTATAAACTGAGATTCCAGTGGAAACACTGTAAGCACTAAAGGCTAATACATACTCAGAATGTAGGCCCACCCCCTGTAAAATCTAGCTTCTTCCTCTTCCATGATGGAAACCAGCCAGTGTAGCCAACCTGCAACTAGGAAACCGGCTGATCTTCCTGGAAGCTATCGCTGTATCAATGGCTTGTGTGTTTTTTTTTTTCTGCCACTAGCAGGTATATACTCATTATGAGCTTTGATGAGGAGACATCCATGTTGTGGAGCCTAAATGCAGCTTCTGTCTCTGCTGCCATTTATACGTGGATCCTCTGAACAAGCATCATGGTGGCTAGAGAGACAGACCAACTAATATTCATAGGACAAGTCATGTAGTTCACCTGATTATTAAGAACTGTGAGCACTGTTTCATCTCTGGTAGGTATTTCTATGAGACACTAATATCTTCACTCCGTGGACCTCATTACACAACTTCTCCAAATTTTTGTGAGTCCTGGGTCATTTTTTTCTTGCTAAAAATGAAGGATATATACTGGGAAATGTATAAAGAAGAGAAACTGATTTATTATAGTCATAGAGTCTGGGAAGTTCAAGGTTAAAAAAGCACCTTAAGGTTGAAGGAGTCTTCTTACTGGTAGGGGCACTCTACAGAACTCCAAGGTGGTTCAGGGCATTACAAAACTAAACAGAGCTAGCTTACCAACTTGGGTCTCTCTTCCTCTTTTGTTAAGTCATAATGCAGTCATAGAAGCTCCATCCTCCTGATCACCTTCCAAAGGCCACACCTTCAAATACCATTAACGTGTGACTTTGGAGATTGTTTCAACATGAGTTTTTGAAGGGCCCAAACATGGTGACCATAGTACTTTGCCACCAGTTAGCTTCCCCTAAGTCTTGTATATCGGTATATGTATCAATGTAGATGCTTAATTCAGGCCAAAGTGGACATGTTAATGTACTGCCCAAAGTTCTGTCCATTGGGGGTATTTCTATCCACCAAAGTCTATGAAGGTCACCCCAGAGTATGGATACAGCGTGGCACTGTCCACCATGGGTGGTGCTGGCACACTGTGCATATGCATTCTGTAATTACGTTTGTGGGGTTTTTCTTACCTATGAACTGGCCACAGGAAATATAAAAATCAACTGCACCTAAGCAATGTTGTAGCTACAGTTACCACAAGGGTCTAATCCCTCTGTTTATACAGCCAACCAGTACCTTCTTGACCTGAGTGGAAAGAGTTTTCTATATACCTCTTTCATTTCATAATGGTACATTACTGTGTGAGTTTAGTTTTGTAATCTGCTGGGCAAGTCACCCAGTTCTGAAGAAGTAGTTTAAGTCATATTCACCTCCCCACCAATGTCCTGAAGATTCTTAATTGGATTGCGTTCAATGCATGTTGCGCTGTGAACTTGTTCCATCTTCCCACTTCCTCTGTGGCCTCAGAGGAGGAAGGGCTCCTTTAACATTTCCTGGGAGAACTGCCAGTTCTCCACATGCATCTTCACAGCTTTTAATTTGCCTCCTCTAGTTTTCTGTATGATCTGGAAGGTCACATAAAGAATCCAACAATTTCACAATTTTTATGATCAATCACTGTCTTTTCCCTAGTGGAAAAGACTGAGTGTCACAACCCCTTGATCTCCCAACACCTTGCCCTCCGTTTCATTCCATATACCACCTTCAGTGACAATTTGAGTGATCACAGTGCCATCATCTTTCATGATCCATCTGGGTCCCATTTTCCCTCATCAAAGAAGTTATCAAATACATGACCCGTCCAAACCCAGAGTCCCATTCATGGCTTTTCTTCCTAAAGCCATCTCCAGCAACAGACTCGAATCTGTCAGAATCCCAGTAGAAACGAATGGAGCTCAAAGCAGTGTTAGAAGTTCAAGGGTAGCAGCACTGGAGCTACTATCACCCTTACACCTAAATTGCAGAGGAGGTGAGGTTTTAGAGCTGAGAAAGGATAATTCGGCAGATAGGCTACAGAGAAGCAACATTCTTCAATCGAAGGTAGCCAGTACAAGGCAACTTCCCAGGAAAGATTCACAGGACTCAGTATCTTGTCCTCCTTTCCTTTCCAGTCTCCCATTATCTCACTTAACCACCGTGGCCGCCGTACAAGAATGAATTACCCCCATTTTGTAGATGAAGAAACTGAGACTCACAGCAGACAAGCAATTTTCCTAGAGCCCATACAACTACACATTAGTAGCACCAGAATGTGTGATTCGATTTCTCTGACACTGGAAGCTGCTCTACTGCCCTAACAAGTCTGATTTTTGCAGTATGGTTCCTAGATAAGCAACATCAGCAACAACTAACAATATATTAGAAAATGCAAATTCCCAGGGCTCGCCTCAGATTCCACATCTGAACTCTGGGAATGGGTCCCAGCAGTCTGTGTAGAACAAGCCTCCCAGGGGATCTGATATGCCCTCAAATGTAAGATCCACTCTTCAAACCAGTGTGCTAGCTTGTTTTCTGTCTCTTCTCTCTCACACACACTGCATGTTCAAATGTGAAGATAACAACGCTGAGCTTTAAACAGAGCCTCGGTGTTTATTTGTGTATCCAGTTTTATAATTTATAATTTAATTTTACTTTGGAGAATTTCTAATACATTAACCATGGATTCGAATCATGAATTTCTATGTGTCTCTTTCAGTTTCTACAGCCATCAATGAGCTAGCAATTTTGTTTTCTCTGTTCCCTTACCCATTTCTAACCAACCCTCTCCATTATTTTCAAATTCCAGGCATCAAATAATTAATTAGGTATTTCTAAAACATATGGGCCATTTATAAAAAAATCACCATGCGGTTATATTTTACAGTCAGTAATTCTTGAGTATCATCAACTACCCAGTCAAGTTTTTCATTCCCATTTTATATTTAAATATGTTAATCTCAAAATCGTTTCATATAAATGTCTCAGTATATCTCATACGTCCTTTCAAGATCCTTTTTTTCACCACAGCCCTCATATAGGCTTTCAAGATATCCTAAGTGTAAGGCCTGTAATTCCACCTCAGTAGACAGAACTGAGGTGAGGACCGACAGCCGTAGGTGTGTGAAACTTTTCCGGAAGAGAGTGAACATCTATCTGTTCAAACCACACAGGTCATAGCCAACAGACCAAAGTAAAATCCACCTTGGTGAGCCAATGAGTTTACCAGGGCTACTCACAAGAGGCGGGGTGCTGGGGGTCACTTACAGGAGCATGACTCCTGCAAGATAAGGGAGGTTGCATCTCCCAAAATCCCACCCCAGCATAGATGACAGCTATGACATGGAAGCTGCATACTGCCTTGTGGGTTCTTCGGTGGGTAGGGATAGGGACAAACTGTGGGGAGTCTGAGGCAGCAGCCTGAGACCCTGAAGCAGCAGGTAATGGATAAAGAAGAGGAGCTTAGGGGGAGTTACCAACATTAGCCAGAGGAAGTACTATGAGGGTTTGTTTTCCTCTTACTTTCTTTCAGCTAATCAAACAAAAAGGTAATACTTTCACCAACTCAAAAAATTTTTATTGACTGTTTCCCCAAAGATAAATGAAAAAAAAAAAAGACCCCTTCAAATAGAGAATTCACTTTTCAGCACATCCTTCCTGAAAATGTTAACTTACCTCATCGGGGCAGCCACTGAGGTAAGAGAAGGGTCGCTTGGGAACTTTTGGGAAGAAATCCTTGGGGTTTGGGAGAATGATGTCTAGGTCGAGTTTTTAAGGACCGGGTAGCGTCAGGTAGGCAAGGACAGGTGGATGGACTGTGAATACTTGAGTGAGTTCGGCGGTGCTGAATTCAGTGCTTGACAGAAGAGCGCCTTGTTTGTGGGGACACTGGGTTCAAGGACTAGATCTCAGATTACCAGCAAAATGGTATTAGCCGCATCATGTAAGCTCTGAAACTCTTTCAGTTTTTTCACTGTACTGAAAAACTAAGATTTTACCTACTAGGGGACTTAGGGGATTAAAATAAATAACTGATGTAATTTATGCATCACACTGTCTAGTAGGTTAGAGACAATCTGTGTTGCTACTGATGCTGTATTTTGGGCAGAAGTAGGAAACATGAGACTTGAAGAGCAGGCAGTGCAA
>PVKB01004441.1:84452-141535 GCA_004027205.1 Ctenodactylus gundi | reverse complement strand
TTTTTTTTTTTTTTTTTTTTTTTTTTTTTTTTTTTTTTTTTTTTTTGTATAAGCTCTCTTGTTGAGAAAATCTTTGTCCATACATATATTTGCTAGAGTTTTACCTAGTTTCATTGTCTAGCAGGCTCAGTATTTCAGCTTTAATATTTAGGCCTCTGATCCAGTTCAATTTGATTTTGGTACATGGTGGTAACTGTGGGGCTAGGTGAATTCTTCCATATGTGGATAAACAGATCTCCCAGAAACTTTAATTGAAGACACTATCCCTTCTCCAGGGCAAGGTTTTAGTCTTTTGTCAAAAGTCGCATAGCTGAAGATATTTGAAGTTGTCTCTTTGTCCTCTGCTTTGTTCTGTTGTTCAACCTGTTTGTTTCAGTGCCAAAGCCATATGGCTTTTATCATTGTTGTTTTGTAATATAATTTGATGTAAGGAATTATAATGTCACCTGTTTTTTCTTATTGTTCAGAATTGCTTTGACTATTCTGGGTCTTTTTTTGGCTACATATAAATTTTAGGATTGTTTTCTTAGGTTCTGTCACTTGGATGTTGATAGAAACAGCATTGAATTTGTCTGTCAGTTTTGGCAATACAACAATTTTGGCAATATTAAGGAACAGGGGATGCCTTTTGATTTTCTATCATCCTTTTCAATTTCTTCTTGCAGCATAAGGTAGTTTACATTGTAGAGGTCTTTTACATTCTTAATTAGGTTGATTTCTGGGTATTTAAATTTTTGACGAGTTATTTAGAACATGATTATTTTTTCAGCTCTTCCTCAATGAGTTTATTGTTAGTGTGGAGGAATGTTTTTTTTTTTTTATGTTGCAATAATGCTGAATTTGTTAATTAGCTCTAAAAATACCTTGTTGGAATTTGGGGGGTCTTCTATTTTAGAGAATCATCTCATCTTTAAGTAAGAGTAGTCTGTCTCCCTCATTTCCAATATGCATTCCTGTTATTTCATTCTTTTGCCTAATTATTCTGACTAAGGTCTCCGGTGCTATATTGAACAGGAGTTGTGAGAAGGGACAATTTGGTCAGGTTCTTTACTTAAGGGAAAAATGCTTTCAATATTTCCTCATTTAGGATAATGTTAGCATTAAGTTTCGCATAAATGGATTCTGTCAGTTTGACTTAAGGTCCTTCTACACCTACTTTTCTCAGGATTTTTATCATGAATGGATGTTGGATTTTGTTATGTGTTTTTTCTGCATATTGACATGATTGTGTGATTTGGTTTTGTTTATGAGATTTTTGTTTTTGTGATTTAGTTGACTTATGCATATTGGAATATCTCTGTATCCCTGGAATGAAACCAACTTGATCGTGGTGTATGATCTTTTTAATGATTTATTACGTTCTATTTGTCAGTATCTTATTGACCTTATTGCACCTAGGTTCATTAAAGATATTGCTCTATGGTTGTCTTTCCTAGTTAATTCTTTGCTTGGTTTTGGTATTGAGGCAATGCTAGCTTCAAGAAAGGAGTTTGGCAATGTTAGTTTCCTTTGAAGTTCATGAAAATTTTTTGAGAAGTAGCGGTGATAGCTCTTTCCTGACATGTTGGTATAATTGTGTTATGAATTCTCCCAGTACTGAGCTTTTCTTTGTAGGTAAAGATTTCGTTACTGCCTGAATTTTCATTCTTGTTGTGGGTCTACTCATGGCTTTTATGTCTTGATGGTTCAATTTTGGTATCTTACATGTATCTAGAACTTTATCTATTTCTTCTAATTCTCCAATTTGTTAGAGTGTATGCATCCATGGTAATTATTTATGATTGTCTGAATTTCAGCAATATTCCTCGTAATTTCACATGTTTTTCATTTCTTTTTGAATTGGTAGGGGTTTGTCCTTTCCTTTTGGGGGTATTTTAACTAGAGGTCTACCAATTTTTTTTTTTTTATTCTTTCAAGAACCAGTACTTCAATTTATTGATTTTTTGTAGTTTTTGTTTCAATTTCATTAATTTCTGATATGATCTTTATAATCTCTTCTTCTCTGTTATTTTTAGATTTAATTTGCTCTTGTATCTATGGGACCTTAGAGTGTATCATGAACTTGTTTATTTAGAATGACTCTTTTTCTTAATGTGTACATTCATACTAAGAATTCCCTTCTTAGGACTCTTTCCTGTGTCCCACAGGTTTTGGCATGTCACATGTTCATTGTCATTTGATTCTACAAAGTTTTTTATTTCTTTCCTGGTTTCTTCTATGACCCATCGTTTGTTCAATAATGCATTATTTAGCCTTTGCACATTTGTATTGTTTCTGTGGTTCTGTTTGCTATTGATTTCTAGATTTATTCCATTATGATTTAAAAGTATGCAAGGGATTGTTTCAACTCCTTGGTACTTATTTAAATATGCCTTATGGGGGCTGGAGGAATGGCTAGAAAGTGCTAAGTACCTGTATCTGATTCCTGAGCACCACACAAGGTGGGTGTAGTGGTGTATACCTATAATCCCAGCACTCAGGAGCCTGAGATGGAAGGATTACTGTGAGTCCTAGGCCAGCCTGGGTTCCACAGTGTGTTCATGACCAGCCTAGGATACAGAGTGAGACCATGTCTCAAAATTAGTAAATAAAAATAAATAAATAAATTAATTAATTAATTAACACATCTTATAGCCAATAGTATGATCTATTTTGGAGCCATGTGCATCTGAGAAAAAAGTATATTCTGTTGATGTTGGATGGAACTCTCTGTAGATGTTAAATAAATTGAAATTTTCAATAGTGTGGTTTAGCTGTAATATTTCTTTATCAAATTTCTGTCTAGTTGAACTGTCTATTTTTGATTGTGGAGTATTGATATCTAGTACTCTAATTGTGTTGAGATCTATTGTCCTTTCATATCCAGTAGTTTTTGTTTTACAAAATTAGGTGTCCCGATGCTGACTACATATATATTTATAATTATGTGGACTTTCTGTTGGATTGTCCCCTTAATCGACACATAGTTTCCATCTTTGTTCTTTTGATATATTTTAGTTAGAAATCTGCTGTGTCTGTGGGTAGTATAGGTACCCTACTTATTTCCTGGCTACAGTTGCCCAAGTGTTCATTGTTATCCATTTATTTTCAATCTATGTGTTTGTGTATGGGTAAAGTGTGTCTCTTGGAAGCAACAAAATGTTGGGTTTTATTTTTTTGATCCAATCAGCTGGTCTGTGTCTGCTGACAGGAGGGTGGGAGACCATTAGGGTCAAGTGTTATTACACATATATATTTATTATATCCTTTCATCATTATGAAGTTTTGGTGTTGGTTATTTTTCCTACATTATTGTTTAATCATTTTTCCCTTTTCAGTTGTTTTCTTTTCTCTGTGATATTTGGTGTTGTTTGTCTCTATAGATCGACGATTTCTTTAAGTGTTTTTTTTTTTAAACACTCTTCTAGTGGTCATGAAGTTCTTTAGGTTTTATTATGAAATATTTTAACTTCTCGCTCTATTTTGAAGGATAACTCTGCTGGATATAACAGTTTGGGTTGACATTTCTCTTCTCTTAGCACTTGAATGATGTTTCTCCCTGGCTTTTAATGTTTGTTCTGAGATATCTGAAGTTAATCTGATATGTTTAACTTTGTTGACTACTTTTTTTTCTCTTGTATCTTTTAGTATTCTCTCTTTGAATTGAATTTCTAGAGTTTTAATTGTGATCTGTCATGGAAAACCTCTCT
Source organism: Ctenodactylus gundi (assembly GCA_004027205.1). Classification (NCBI taxonomy): domain Eukaryota; kingdom Metazoa; phylum Chordata; class Mammalia; order Rodentia; family Ctenodactylidae; genus Ctenodactylus; species Ctenodactylus gundi. The sequence goes on along the minus strand of PVKB01004441.1, from coordinate 137,846 downwards.
TCTGCTCAAGGTTATTTGGTATTCTATATACCTACAGTAGCTCGATGTTAATTTCTTCTAAATTCAAGAATTTTTCTTCAATAATTTCTTTTATAATTTCATTAGCCTTTATAACTTTTGCTCTCTCCCTCATTTTCTCTTGTACTCCCATAATTCTGAAGTTGTTTCTCTTTGAGTCATCCATCAGCTTCTTCATCCAATATCTTTCTTGTATTTTGTTTTTCAGTTATCATTGACCCTATTGTCAACCTTATTTTCAAGATCTAGTAATCTATCTTTAAAATTCTCAAGCCAATTTCCCATGTTTTCATGTGAGTTTTTGATCGTGGAGCTCAGCATGGTACTATTTCATTCTTTCGATACCTTACTGAAATGTTCCTTCATTTTGCATTGCCTTGTTTATCCCTTTATTTATGTCTTCTTTATAATCCTTAAGCTTTTAATTTTCTGGAATTCACTGGATATCTCATACTTACTTAAGCATATCTTGTTTCAGCTCTTTGACCAATATGTTCACTTGACATTTTATTACCTTTTCCATAGGTTTCCCTTCTCATATTAGCTTCTCGAGCATCAGTCCTTTCCACATATAATCCACTGCCTCATTGCCTGACGACTCTATCCCTGTGCGTTGTAGGTCAGATAGTTTCATGGACTCTGTCTTTACTCTGCTGCTTTTTCTCTGATGACCTCTTTATTTCCTGGGAACTTCCTTCAGTTCGTTCAGATTTTAATACTTATGTTTATGTTTAGCTGTAAATTTGGGTGGTCGTCTCAGTGACCAACCTACTACTTGTTATCTAATCTCCTCAACATTTTTTGTAAAGGGGAAAAGATTATAGAACTGTATGTTGGCTACAAACAAGATACTTGTTGCCATCATCTACAATTTGATTATAAATTTACAATTACATTAGAGTTTAAGACTAACAAATTATTGCTAACTAGTTTAATACTACAACTGTTGCATACTGAACATTAAAAGACATAGTCTACACCATTAATATGTGTGTCTACACAAATTAAATATCGATTTAAGAAGTTGTCCCACTAATATCAATACTATAGATCTATCACTAATAAAATAGTCTTCTTTATTTCTTATGTAGGCTAAACTAAACCACCAGAAGTTTTCACAACTCTGCTATACCCTCTGTCTCAGTAGTATGGAAAGTCATACCAAAAGGCTAAACTTAATACATACCAACTACAGGTATATGATTACAAGATAGCAGTTCATACAACTATTTCACTCTTCATATTAGAAATGTAACCCATACTACTAATAAATGTTTCTATATAAATTATTTAGTAATATATTAGAAAAGTTTTTTGAAAGCAAGACTAGATTATTTTTGACAATATGGAAAAAAGTCTTCTTTAGTGTTCTACGCCTAATTAAATGTTATATAATTATTGTTTTGCTATGTTAAGCCATAGGGTCTGAATTATCAGTACTTAACAATCTGAGCAGTAAGAGTGAGAGAGTAGTGAGACAGCAGACTAAGATTAAGGGTTAGTTGTGGGAGTGTGATGGAAAGAAAATACCATTTATATAATAGAAAAACATAAGAGTTTCAACCTCAGATCTGAAGAAAATAGGTAAACTTAAGCAACAGAAACAACATTAAGAAAAGACAAGGACAATTGTGATATGAAGTATGCCTCCGGAATCTATAGAAAGGCTTTTCAAAAAACGCATAAAGAACTACGCATGAGAAAAAGGACTGCAGGGGCTAACAACATTAATAAAACTTAGGGAGAGCAAACAAAGGAACAGGAAAAAGGAAAAAAAAGAGTCTTAAACCCACAGATCAATAGCAGAAAAAGAGAGGCTTGGTGTACTCGCAGAAAACCACTGAAATAAACCCGAAGCTCAAAAATACTATCCTTTCTGTGTTGTTTCCATGGGAAGTCTTCACATTCCAGATTTTGGATTCTGCTGACTGAGGGACAAAGATGAAACTAGGTGCTCCTCTCCTTTCTGTGTTCCAGACTGTACAGATGGCCCATTCTGAATTAGTTCTTGTTATTTCTTTGAGATTGGGTTGAGTGCAGGTTGACCCTATGTCTAAAACTGCTTCTATCCCCTTCCTCTCTGCACAGCACTCTCATGTAAGCTGGAAGCTGGTGTTCCTCAGATTTGAGCTGTGTAGGTAGAAAGATGCAATTCTTCTGAGACTTAATCTCCTGTGTTCAGATCTTTCAGAAGGACAGTCTTTTTCCTTTTTCTTATTTCCAACACTTCTCTCTGACTAGCTACGGGCATTTAGGGTCCCTGTCTTTTCTGAACTGTGATTTGTCAACAGATTATCTCTTGGGAGAGCCCATAATGTGCTTCCAATTCTTCTTGTTGGGCCTGCCAGTGGAGATCTGCTGAGTTTCTAGCACTACTGTGGTTCAGATCTGAGATAGCCCCCCAAAGTCTCATGTATTTGGATGCTATGGAACATTTATGGAACCATGTGCTATCAAGAGATAGGAGCTTGGTCTCAAGGGGTGGGTTAGATAACAGACATGTATCAGATTACAGATTGCAGGTATGTGGATTGTGTTATAGTTGTGCATATTGGATTACAGAAATGTGATTGTGGCTTCAACCTAGAAAGGGTGGAACATTGAGACTGGACCCAGAAAGGGAAAACAACTGGGATGGGATCTGCAAGAATACATGATGTTTCCTGTCTTTCTTTTGGACTGGTCTTGCCATAACTTGGCTTCCTGTTTGCAATGCTGTGAGGATCAGCCTCCACCTCTGACTGCCGTATGCTTACACTGTCGCTCATGAATGGACTGTGACATTCTAAAATTGTGAGCTAAAATAAACTTTTCTTCCTCGTATTTGGGGATGTTGGGAATTGAGTCATAGTAACAAGAACGTAACTAAGACAGGCACTGTGAATCCAGCACCGTAACTCTGTAGGCTGGTCTGTAGTTCATAGTCCCCAGGCTCTGAGACCTTACAAATGGTGTCTTTACCTGTTTCAGCTTCACACCCAGAATGACTTGTTATTCCAGCATGCCATATCCAAGGCTGTTGTTGGCTCATGTGGTCACAAGATTGCCTCCTCCTAGGCTGCCATTCTTGTGCAGTTCTCACACATACCCACCACCCATGGCCCAATGTTGGCTGAGCACACCAGCCCTTCCGCAGCTCCAAGCCTTGCCTGACTGACCTTGCCATAGCCCTTTTCCTTTTCTGGAAGCTTATGCTTACCTGATGGTGATCTTCACTGCTTTCCCACAGGTCCAGTGGTCATCATTCTGGTCCAGCAGGTCCTCTCCCTTTATAGGCTAGGCCATCAAAAAGAATCCCTTTACTAAATCTCTGTCTTCCAACTGAATTATGTAGAAACACTGATGTAGCGATTCTTCACTGTTGCCATCTTGGCCCGGCCTTTCACTTCTTGGTTTCTATTTGATCTCTTTCTTGTGTATAGCTTCCTTGGGAATTCTGGCCTTGAAGTGCCCTCTGGGAAGTCCCACGGGCTCTGTTTGGACATTGAAGACAGCTGCTGGCATCTCCAGCCCTGACTACTCAGGTTCTACCTTTGGGTTGCTTTTACTGTCCACTACACGCTGTTAGGTGGAAGCTCAGACATCGTCTGGAGTCCAAACTGTTATAAGCCAACTCAGTGGCTAAGCAGACTGATCTCACCAATGCCTGTTGTCCTGGTATAATTATTACTCATGAATATTTAATTCTACAAATATGGCTTAGAAATAGTGAATAATAATTTTGGGTAAATAAAGACCCAAGAGCCAGTTATAGAGACTGCCATTCACGGCAAAGCAGCTTCCTTGTGTCTGGCCATATGTACTGAAATCTAGTACACATCTGTTTTGTTTACTCATTAATTCAGCCTGTAACTGAACACTTTTTATATGTCAGTTACTGTTCCTAAGTCATAGGATATTTACATTAATGAAACAGAAATATATCCGTTGCTATGAAACATATTTTCATTATTATTTCATGATCCAGATATTTAGAAATGTGAAATGATTCAACTACTTTGTAGGTAATACTAAAGGAATCTAAAGAATAGTCATTTTCCCAAAGTTGAGAGATGTATTAGTGGCAAATCCACAATTAGCATCCCTATTTCCTAGTGAATATTTTCATATTCTATAATTAAGGTTTGAAAAATGTGTTTTGTAACTAATTTTCTACTGCATGTTTTGTAAATAGTTTTGCTGGAACATAATCCTAAGCCATTTTTTTCTGCATTGTCAACATCTGCTTTTGCCTTACAATGACGGAATGGGGTAGCTGTAGAAGACACCATATGGCACATAAACCCTAAAATAAATTCTATAGAGCCCATAGAGAAAAATGTTGGCCAACCCCTATGTTTTGAAGTATGGGATAGGATCTCTCTCTGTAGTTCAGTTTGGTCCTGAACTCACTATATCAGCCATGCTGGCCTTGGACTTTAGGCAATCCTCTGCCTCAGTATCTTGAGTGCTTGGATTAGTGACATTCACCTCCAGATGCACAGAATTTTCTTGTGGTGTTCAGGGATCAAACTCAAGTCTTTACACATGAAAGGCAAATGCTTTGACCACTGTTCCATACCCTAATCCCATTCCTATTTTATATTGTAGGAATTCCTCCTCATGACAACATTCTTCAAGAAAGTAAAATCTGACAATGTGGGCATGTAGGGACTGCCACTGTCCGCCTGTGTTGCCTCAACTATGTCAATTAACCTCTCTGAAATTTAATTTCCTCATCCAAAAAATGGAGGCAATAATCAGCATATTTTTAGTAGGGAGGATTGAATTAATGGTGTGTGTGAAACAGAGCTGGGAAAAGAAAAGACGATGGCTACTCCATTTCTGCTGGATAACTGCACCATGAGTTTTCTCATCTGTGGAGGGTGAGAGTGAAGGGTAAGAATTTGCTTCTGTTATATTTGGACCAAAGGAACAAGAGTTTCTTGGGAGTTTTTGTCCTCAATTGAATGTGCAGTTTACACACAGCACATAAGAGTAAGCGATGCGCCTGGGCTTTGGTGGCCTCTCAGCTCAGCAAGAGACATTTTTTCTTATAAATTTGTGCATCACTACTATGAGGGCTCCAAGTTGTAAGATTGAATTAATGAGGAAAAAGGAATGAGGAGTAATTACATTCCCATTAAGTGGACGAGCATGCCTTTGACAAACCTGCTGGAACCAAAGCTCCCTTCTCCTTTTCAGATATAGACTTAGAACCAGCACTGGTTTATTAAATATGGGATTGATTCTGCCTCTCAAATAAGCTGTCTCCCAAGATTATTTTGTGACCATAAAGGAGCAAATTCCAATTTATATTACAATTATTAAACTGCTACAGAGGCTGTTGTAGGTACCAAGAGAGGCTGGCTCTTTGTGCCCATGAACTAAAAGCAGGGACTGAATTGTCTTTGTAAATTCTCTGGGGGGCCATCAGCCATCTGCAATGATGAAATTAAGAGGACCAAGGCAATAGATGGCTCATAATTTGTTCCAATTGGACCTGAGTTGTTATAATGAAGCAAAAAATGGTCAATATATAGAAAGCACAAATGTCTGTTGTCAAGATTATAAATAAACACCTTTCTGTCATGTTAAAATCAAGAACTAGGATCCTGAAGACTAGCTAGGTTATGTTTATTCTACAAAAAGTAACTAGAAATGGGTCCAAGGGTCATATCAGGTCCCCCTGTACAAATTGGTATTTGGTTCTTAGATATCTATTGATGTCCATGTCAGTTTAGGATTCCTCTACGAAGCTTTCATTGAAGATATTGAGATTTTACTTCATAGCTGGTATAGTCCTACTGCCATCCCCCACTTTCCTTCCAGTAATAATTATCAATTATCTCATCCACTTTATATGGATACAGACTTACTCAAAATGAAGAAAAGGAAAGAAAAAGAAAAAGTTCACTCTCTGATTGTCTCTTGGATGTCTGCTTTTTTTTTTCTGTATGCCAACAATTCTTTGCAGTAATGTACTTTTTATATACAAAAATATTACAAACATAAAATCCCTAGTGTATGTTCAGGTTGCTACCAGAAATGAGTCATCACTGATACTTATTATAAATTATTCATGCTTCAAGTCTCCTGACAATATGTTGTTCATGCAACTTTTTATTTAATCTTCACAGCAACTCTAAAATTTGGACACTCACATTTTCATTTTCATGCAAGCAAGGAAACAAACTCAAAGAGATTTAATAATTTGGTCAAATTTATATTGTTCTTAAAAGAGGAGATAATATGCACACTAAAACCCATTGAAGTGAATCTTGATTTTTTTAAATTATATATATATATATATATATATATATATATATATATATATATATATATTTGTCTTGGGAACTAACTTTTTGGTAACTGTCTCCCTACAGCTCTCATTAATATGTTTTTGACAAGTACTGCTAATCACTAATTTCTTTCATTTTTATTTTATTTTATTTTTATTTTTTGAGGCAGGGTCTTGCTACGTAGCTCAGGCTGGTCTTGAACTCACTATAATCTTCCTGCCTCAGCCTCCAAGTCCTAGGATTACAGGCATACACTAACATGCTTGGCTTCTCATCACCAGTTTCTAAGGGAGTGTTTCTTCTCAGTCTTGTTGCCTTGTAGTTTTCTGTCTGCCTGCTGTCTGCCTGCTGTCTGCCTGCTGTTTTCTTTGCTAATGTAGCAACTTCCAGTATGCTTACAATAAAGGAACCTTCTTTATTAGGCTCAAATAAATTCTACAAATCACTATATATGCTTCATCCTGGCTACTACTGGGGAAGATCTTTTTGTTCTTGTAATAATTTCTGTGCTAGTGATTGGCTCATATGTTAAGCAAGTTCTCCCCAGAGTAGAAAAGCTTTGAAAAATCACTTGAACTTACATGTCCACTGCTGGCCTGTCAAAGATTGCTTTAAAGTAAAGAAAAATTAATGATGTCACACTTGACATAGAAACCTTGCTGAAGATACAGAAACTGAAATGAAAGAATATGAGTTTGGTTCCTAAATTTGCTATTTAGAACCTATAATTTTCACTGTGTCCCATTTTTAAAGTCTGAGAACAGATAATTTTCATATTTCATTAGCTCATTCTTTTAGTCCAGACTTGTTTAGACTGTTGCATGCTGTATTAGTTTGGGTTCCTTTCAAAAGACAGAATTTACAGATCTTAACACAAAAGGGTCTATTAGGAAGGCTTACAAGTCCAGTGATAGAGGTGGTCCAAGATGGCTGCTCAGCCAAGCAGTAGATCTCCCCTCTGGGACTGCAGAACAGCTGGGGAGGTGAGAATCTTCTGTAGATCTCAGGTGAAGATCAGAGAACCAGCTGTAGATCTCAGGTGAAGGTTGGTAACTGATGATCGGCGGCCACTGAAGGGCAGCAACAGACAGACAGGCACAAGTCGAGACGGGAACGAATCTGTGCTGACGATCTGCGGCGTCTGTAGACAACTGCAAAGGCCAGAGCTTTCCCAGAGGAAGAGCCTGACAATTGCTCCTCTTCCTCCCTTTTATACCGCTGGAGTTCCAGTTGGCCCTCCCACATCTGGGTGGGCGCTCCTCTCTCATTGACCAGTGCACAAATGACTCACACCCTAATCCCGACAAGTTCTTAAGCCCCAGTCTAGGGTGGTTGACAAATCCCAATACTAACGGAGATGAGGGGCCTGATTCCATCAAGTTGACATGACACCATCAACGGACACACATGCCAATGTCCTTCCTAAGGTTAAATGGACAACTGGCACAAGACAGAGCCTATGAATGAGGCTGAACACTTAAATAAACTAGGGCTGAAAGAATGGCTCAGCAGTTAAAGTGCTTGCGCAACAAGTGCTAAGTCAAGTGCTATACGCCCGAGTTCAGTTCCCCATAACTACATAGGCTGGTGTGGTGGAGCACGCCTGTAGGTCCAGCACTCAGGAAGCTGAGGCTGGAGAATTGCCATGAGTCCAAGGTCAGCCTAGGTGCTATAGTGAGTTTCGGATCAGCTTGGGCCACAGAGCAAGATCCTACCCACCCCCCCACCCCCCACCCCCCAAAAAAATCAGGTAACTAAAAACCCAAGCCGATGGCATCCACTTATCTAGTCAGGCATGAAGGATTCTACTCAGTTAATAGTGCCAATTATTTTAAAGGAATCTCTCTGAGTAAAAATTCTTACTGTTTGGGTGGAGACTCCAAAACTTATTCTTGTGGCTTTTGTAGGCAGTGAGGGAATGCAAGATTACTGTAATGCCACCTGACTAGAAGTCAAAGCCTGTACCTGACCACTCCCCAGAACTACTGAATAGATAAATGTCAATTAGTTAAAAGACAATGGGGTGAAAGATCTTAAAGGTAAGGTACCTCTAAAGTTGCCTAAGGGTGGAGAACATGGAAACTGTCCTTGACAACCATGGTGTATATCATAGAACAGCCTCCTACCCAGCTCATCTATAAAAGCCCATAGACAACTAACCATCAGGGCAACCCACATTTTGGGGTTTCCCTTCTGATTACTCTCCTTCTTGGTCCTTCTATATCATTCCTAATAAAATGTTCTCGTCACAGCCTCCCTGGCCTTAATTAGCCCATGAGTTATTCTTCAGTCTCCCGGAGACACGAACCCAGTACAGATGCCTAAAGGAGTCGGGGCCTGGCAGCACCGCTCCTCACATTCTGATGTTATAATCACAGTACCTGACTGGACACAACCTTAATTCGTGAATCAATATAAAAGTTAAATGCCATAATGCATAAAATATTCATCACAGCTGGTTAAACATGTAACAAATTGCTTTAATTATGAATTAGAATGCAAACAATCAGAAACTGCCGGAAAATTGGAAGTATATGGTCACGAAATGAGGAGTCCAATCAATTGGGAGTTAGTGAAATGTTCCGTGAGAGGAGCGGGCCGCTAATAGAGATGTGCACAGTGTATCGCGAGCTCCCATTGTGATTTTCTTGAGCAGTGATGCCACGGGGTTGACGCTGCCGTAGGGAGAATTGCTCTGGGCTCACACTTCCCTCCTAAGGCGATCTTCAGGGAGGAAGGTTTCCTACACTTAACAAGTCTGCTGGGTTCAATGCACTTCCAGACAAGTCACTTTGCGGAAAACATGCTTTTTGAGTGGTTTTAATTTTAACTGCTCTTTTGTTTCCTCCTTACGCTGGATAATTCTAAGTACTATAAAAAAATGTTTTGTTCCGCTTTCATGGAACTATGTGTAGTCCACTAAATCAGAACCAAATATCATCCCTGAATCTATTTTGATTTCAATAAAACTCAGAAGAACAACATCTTTTAAGTCTGGGTAATTGCTGGTTAATTTTATTTTTTTATTAGGAAGAAACAACTTGAATGTGTTAAGGAAACTTAACCCTTCAGCAAACTGATTGATGATTTCAGGAAATGCAAGTTACTATACTGTGTATTCCTTGAGTTTTACTCAATTATGCAGGATACTAGGAGGAAAAAAATTGGTGCTGTTTCATACTTATTCATCCGTGATTAATCTAGTGTTGAATAATAATTTTTAATTTCCATTTCTTGAATATATTTATTAATTTACCTCCTGCCATTATATGACTCTGGTTGCCACTATTTAGGATTTATTCTTGCTCTTTCTAAGTAGCATTTGCATAATGGAATGAGGACGTTCATTCACTAGCAGTTGGTTGTGGGATGTTGGACAGAGGGACTGGGCTGTAATTAGTGGCATCTGGCCTCTGTTTTCATTAGCATGCAAATAGAACTACCAGAGGCCACACAGCCTGGCAGGCTCACAACAGTCACCACGGTGCATATCTGCTTTTATAAGCATATCAGTGGGATTGCTTTTCATAAAGAGAATAAAATATGTATGTTTGAATAAACTGAGCTGTCAATCTTTGTATTTTGGATGTTAAGGACTTTTTTTTTTTTCTTCCAAGGATGAAACCAAGGCTCTGCCAGTCACCACCTTTTCATCTATGTTTAGGCTATTAAAATTAGATTCCAAATTCTTGTTTCTACCTAATTCGCTCCTGTTTTTCTAGTGATTTTTTTACTTATCTCCCTCTTTCCTTTATTCTTAATTAAGCTATTCATTTTTATAAAATACAGTGGAGTTTTTTTTTTTTTTTGGTTGTTTTCCTTGGTATTTCTCATGGCATTACTTTCTGGTTTGAAATAACATGGGTTTCTTTTTTTCCATTTTTACTGTATTCCTTGTGATCTTGGCAGTGAGATCATTGTAACAAAGGATTTTACCCCCATTTTATTAATACACGCGCACACACACACGCACACACACACGCACACACGCACACACACACGATACACACTGGTTGCATTGAGATTGAATATTTTGTGCACATATATATCGTATCAACATTACAATCTCTTCCACTGTTCTTTTTTTGGCCCACCCTTTCCCTTCCTCATTCCCACCTCCCACTATCTCACCCACTTGGTTCTATGAAATGCCTGTATTCTGGGTTTCTCCTATGTAATATCTAACCTTCTGAGTTTGGCTCACTTCACTAAACATGATGGACTCGAATTGTGTCAATTTTCTTACAGAAGCTCAAGTTTATCTGTCTTTATAGAAGTACTCCATTGCGTCTACATCCCACGATTTTTGTATTCATTGGTCCGTTGGAAGGTATTTTAATGTCTTTCACATTTTTATGTTTATTAGTTGTGCTGTTATAAACATGGGTATATGTGGATCATTATTACACATTGCTTTCAAATTTTATGGAAAGATACCACATATACTAGACTTACTGCAAGGGAGGAATTGAAAGTATTTGTTCTTAAATCAGGAGCACACCAAGGCCTTTCTCTCTCACCTCTCCTATTCAATATAGTTCTAGAAATCCTAGCCATATTGATTAGGCAAGAGAGCGAAATAAAGAAAATATGATTTAGAGGAAGAAGTCAAATTACCCTTATTTGCAGATGGCATAATGATCTATGTAGAAGACCCTTCAAACACTACCCTGAAACTCTCAGGCTTAATTTAAAAAAAAAATCAGCTAAATTACAGGTTATGACTGGGGATTATTTGAAATGATGGATCATGAGTAGAGCCAAATCTTGGAAGCTTTGTATGTGTCATGTAAAACTTTATTTTCATTTACCCTTTTTAGCATTTCAATGCATCAAAATTGTTCAAAACATTATATTTCAAATAAAAAGAAAAAAATATATATAAGAGGAAAATATAAAGCTCAGAAAGGCTCTTTACAGTTAGTGCTACACCCCAGATCAGCACTGGGGCTTCTCAGTCAATAGAATTGAAGAAAGAAAAATAAATAAATTATTAGAAAGGAGTCAAGGTATCTCAATTTTTCTCTATCCCTATTATCCTAGAACTCTAAGGCAGATTTCTGTTCAGCTCTATAGAAACTCGTTTTAATCATTCAGGTAACATCTGGTATTATATGGTTTATCAACCCTATATTTACTTAGTCTGTCTCATCCTCGAAGACTGAAGACACCAAGATACCAGGAACTGAATTTTGAGATTATCAGTCACCAGGTACAGAACTTCCAATATCAGATCCCCCCAGAATAATGTCTCCCAATATGCCTTAGTATTCAGGAAAAACATAGACTTGGAGACCCCTCTGTTATTGGGTCACCTTACCCAAGCAGGAATGGGGAGATCCAAGGCAGTTCACCTCCTGAGCAAGGACAATCTTCTCATGGGAGCTGAACTTATGCTAAAACCATAAGAGATATCCCAGAATTATAAAAACTAAAACTGACATGGTGATATAACTGACATGGTCTGTCTTGGCTGACCCTCCAGCTTTTTGTGAGCAGACCAACCTAAGCCCTTAACATTGGCTTCCCATTGCTCCGCCTGGAGTCTTTTCCTAGTCTCCCTTATGTTCTAACTCTAATAAACCTGCCTATGCCTTACCGTGTCCTGAAATTGCTCTTCTGTGATGTGAGGAAAGAACCTAGGGGTGGGGTAAGTGGAGATTACCATTGCCTCTTTGAGAAACCTCCTCAGACCTTCTCTGGTGATACATCTAAATTCTCTTAGTCACTCTCACTACCTGTTTCTAAATAAATAAAAACCAATTCCATGACCTGAAGATCCTGTAAACAAAAAAATTGTCACCACGACAAAAAGTATAAGGCTCACTACTTGTAAAAGTATATCACAGCAACAACTCTGAGGCTTTATTTATTTTGATTTGTAAATAATCCTTTGGCTTCGGCACAGCGGTGTGATTTGACTTTGTCATTTCATGAATTGGGAACATTATTTTCTAATGAGAAGAAAGTGTAGAATCTCAGTCTCATGATATGTGTTATATGACATGATATGTGTTATAGAATATTTTCTTGATCTATTAAGTCTGGGAAAATTTGTGCTAAATTGCCATGGAAAGTTGTCTATACCAAAATAAGTTTTCAAATATTATACCTTATTTGCAGAGAGACACAGAAAATAACTATTATGTTTTACATTGTACATATTTTTGTGTCTCTATATGTTAGACTAGACATTGAGCCTACGACCTTCACACTAAACTACATATGCAGCCCATACTTTACATTTGACTTTGAGATAGTTTCTTGTCAACTCCCTAAATTGCCCAAGCTGAATCCAGTCTTCAGATCCTCTTGCCTCAGCCTCCTGGAGTGTTGGGATTACAGATCCAGTTTTAACTGATCATCATATTTGTCTGCAAAGAAAAAGTTGTAGCGATTTCCAGCTGGAGACTCATCGTAAATAATAGCAATTATCTCCACCTTCCCATGACCTTAAGCCATAAATTAAACATTTACTCTATATTTTCAAATGTCTCTGAATTTTCTTATTAATAAATCATACATACTATGCACATTCTGATATATATCAAATAACTGAAATGGAAGAGAGTGATAGATGCCCCTCAAGAGATGCATGGACAAAGAGACTGTGGCATTAGGCTGTTGTTAACCAACGTGAAAGAATGAAATTGTATCACCTGCAGAAAGAGGGGTGAGTCTGAAAACCATCACGAAGAGCAAACAAACTCGGTCTCAGACAGACACGTGCAGTGTCTTCCCTAGTATATGGAATCTAAACTAATATGACAAAAGTAGGAAGAAGGCCATGATTAGACAAGAAAAGGGGAGTGAGAGGAAGAGGGAGGGAGCTTAGTAGGGGACGGACATGGGTAAAAATAACGTATGTGCTGTACCTCCCCAAAACTGTGACGCTCGGGGGAAGGGCAGGGCTTGGGGCATGATGGGGGTGGGAAGAAAATGAGCAAAGTTTGTTCTGTGTGTGTGCAAATCTGCCAAGATGAAGAGCATCGATCTGTGTGACCTAGAAAAATTCTTCAAAAGAATAAAAAGAAATAGAAAATGATAAGAAAGGTTGGCGCCTATTGCCTCATGTACAACGAATCTTCAAAAATGTTTAAATATAAAAAAAAATACAGCTTAATATTGTATTATTTTCCTTACCTGATTTTGGCTATTTTGCAATAACTATGGCTTGATTGGCAGGAAACATATCACACCAGGATCATCCTTAATAATCATCGGTAATCAGTGGTGGACTAACAGCGGTGGTCCCTCTACATCACCATCAATTACACACATTATTAGTGGATTGACAAAAAAGTGCCAAGGCATAGATTGTCAACAGGAATGGACACCTCAGTTAGGGCTGGCGTCAGAAACTAATTTTGCAGCGTGTGATCATGCCACATTAGCACGCACGCTGCAATGGTTTGCAATGTGGAAACGAAGCCCCTTTCTGGGAGAAGGCTTGGAGGAGAGGCTAAGGAAAGCACACCGACAGTGTCTGAGAATGGATGAGTAGAAAACAGTTACTGACATGTGTCAACAAGTATACTAAGAAGCAAGAATATGGGATTATTAATCTGAATCTTTGTAAATGTATTGATTAACAATAAATAATGTGAATATTATAGCAATTCAAATGTGGTTTTAAATTATCCTAGAAAAGTAAGACTGGACATTTCTCCATTTAATTCTGAGGATAAACTTGGGAAAAATTGGAAATGATCAAAATTATGTAAATTATCCAAGTTAAACTGCATTTGTTGGTGAACTAAATGAAGAGTTGAACACACACTTTTATAAGCACAGGTGTCTTTCACGACACTGCATTTCTCCTTGGAATTTCTTAGGGTCAAGAGGAAAAGTTGACACTGTGGGTTGGCACAGGGGACTGTGATGGAAACTCCAATATATTAAAAGAGAGTGGCTTCAACAGAGCCTTCCTTACTGTCGGGGATGAGCAGAGGCAAGGCTGTCCTCCCCCTGTATGATGGGGTGACAACTCCATTTCCCTTTCCAGGAGGTCAATGATGCCACCTTGACTTTCACATTACATTTTTAGTCTCCTATTTGACCCCCTGAATGTGTTGTGATTATACCCAGAGTGAATGAAGCATCTGCCTGTGGTGACTCTGATCTTATCAGTTGTAAATGACTTTTTGATCCCTTTTCCAGGAATCTTACTGGGCCTAGGTCTTCCTCTGGGTTTATCTCAGGAGGGGTTGTGTGTGTTCTTAAAAGCAATAAGGTGAGAGCGTATTTTTCATTCTTGATGATTTGAAATTTCTCTCCAAGATTCTGCTCATGACCTTTTGAAACACCTTAGAGTGATAAAAAATATTACATGGAAGCAGTGATCATGCCACTAGACATGAGCTAAGGAGATCTTCAAAATGGACACAAGAACCCAGACCCACTGTGCCATAGAATAAGAAAAAGATCTGTGAGTCTTGTCTTGGGGAAAACAAAAAGCAGTTTTCAAAACTAATTATTCAGAGCCTCAGGAAACCTTTATTTAGGAAAGAAAAGCACAGATTCAAATAACTAAGGTGTGCACTCCTAGGAGGCAAAAACAGAGAGAGATGCGTTGTAGCCTGAACTGGGCCTATTTATGGGGGCTCACGAGTGGAAATCTGTGATACTTGTGGGTCTGTGGAAAGAAGAAATGTTTATTTGCAAATAAAAATCCATTGATTATCCTAGGGTTAGGATGATGGGTCAGTCATAGGTGACAGCCACCACCAGAGAACAGAGTAGAAGGATTTCGTGATGCCCCTACAATGGATTAGCTCTATTTGCCCGTTCTGCGGCTTGGGTGATGTGCACACAATGGACATGTGTTGGAAGCTGAGATAGTGTGCTTCCTGAGGACAGGAATGGGAGAAGCAAGGTGCAACTGCAGTGGAGGTGAAGGGCTCAGGGACAGGGGTCAGCGGCAGCATTATTGTCTGAAAGTTCCTTAATTTTTTAAAACTTGACTTGTATTCTGAAACTGCAAATTTTATTAAAATGATTTTATTTTATTTATTTTGAGAAAGGGTCTCACAGGCCAGCCCTAAACTCACTATGCAGCCCAAGAAAAATACACTTTTAAAATTACATTTTTCCTCCTCTCCTATTTACTTATCTTTATTTGTATTATCTTACCTCAGTCATGAAGCAGTTCTTAATTGAAAACATAAAAGACATCACGTATCCTTATGCTGTACGTAATTGTACAAACCCTGAGAATGAGTTTTTCTCCAATTACAGGTAAATAATCCTCTATCCTTGTGTTACAAAGTGGGAAACTGAGGCTTGAGCTGAACCTGTACACACAGCTGTTCTATGTTAGGCTGGGAAGCAAAAATACAAACCGTGTCAAAAACTGTGCATCAGATCAACTAGAGAAGTGGATTGTAACTGACCATTAGAACACAAGATTAGGGGCTGAGTTGAATCTTCAGAGGCCAGTGATATAATCTGGAGTGGGAGTTTCAGCAAGGGTAAGGCTTGAAACTCTATATACCTGAGCTATAATCCTGATTGTTATGGTGGCTAGTTATTGAGCACAACAAAGAATGAGTTAATTGCATTTGTGTATTGTCTTAGCTACTTTTTTGTTGTTGTGACTCAACATCCAACATCCAAGAATTTAGAGGAGGAAAGGTTTATTTTTGCTCACAGTTTCAGAAGGTCACAGTCCATTCTGGGGCAGCCGGCAGCAGTGGAAGTACATGGCAGAGACAGAGGTGGAGGCAGTGTTGTGGTTAGGATCTAGAGCGTCCCCCAAAAGTCTCATTTATTTTAATGTTATGGATTGTCTGTGGAACCATGTGATGTTGGTGGATTGGGGTCTGGTCTGGAGGGGTGGGTTACTGTTAAGTTAGGCTTAAAAGCATGTGAGTTAGGACTAACAGTGTGTAGTGGCCACACCTGGATGCAGGAGGGACTAATTACTGGGCAGAGACCTGAAAGGATATGCAAACTGCACCTGCCTTCCTGGAGGACTAGGGCTACTCTCAACTGGTGTCAGCTTGCCTTCCTCTTTGTGATGTCCTCAGAAGCTGCCTCCACCTGTGCCTCTGTCCTGTACTCTGATTGCTGCCCCTGAATGGATTGTGACCATATGAAACTGTGAGCTAAAATAAACCTTTCCTAAATTTGTCAGTGTTGGGTATTGAGTCACACCAACGAAAAAGTAACTAAGACAGGCAGCTTCTCAGGACATCACAAACATGAAGGCAAATTGAGACTAGTCAAGACTAGTCCCCCAAGGAAGTCGGGAAGCAGTTTATATATCCTTCCAGGTCTCCACCCAGTGATCAGCCCCTCCTGGATCCAGGTGTGGAAGGTGTGGTTAACCCCCACGCCATGAAGTCAATCCTAATTTACATGCTGTTAATCCAATTTACATGCCTATAGTTCACCCCTCCAGACTAGGTCTCAATCTTCCAACAGCACATGGTTTCATAGACAATCCATAACATTTAAGTACATGAGGCTTTTGAGGGACATTCCAGAGCCAAACCACAATACATATATATATATATATATATATATATATATATATATATATATATATAGAGAGAGAGAGAGAGAGAGAGAGAGAGAGAGAGAGAGAGAGAGAGAGATTTTCATGATTATTGTCATTATCTTGATGAGGTTCTAGGAAATGACAAGATTTAAACAATTACCAGAGATCCTAGTCCCTAGGAGAACTGGAATGACTACTTACATTTTAGTTCATAGCCCTTTATTCAACAAGGTAAAGTTGCACCTTGAGCTCGTAGCTTTCACATGCCAGTCCAAATAAACTCATATTCAGTGACCTACTTAAATCTCCTGATAACAAAATCTGGCCTGGGTCCCTTTCTGAGACGGAGTGAGGTTTTTCTAAAGAAACAGCTGATAGGTCTGTATTCGTGTGCATGTGCCAACTCAACAAATTACTTGAGACAGAATCACAAGTAATAAACTTATAACTTATAGATAGTTATGGAGTTGACAAAGTCCCTGACTAGGATGCCAATGTCTGCTTTTTGCTGAGGGCCTGCTTGCTGTGTTTTCATGGCAAAAATGTTGTATTCTCAGAACAAAAAGGCAAGCAGAACCCAAAGTTAATTTCTTGGGATTTCATGCACAAATCCCTAGAAATTCATGTGTGAGAACAGCCCTCATGTTAAGGCCTTACCTCTCAATACCAGTTTAAGTTCCAGCATGAATTTGGAGGAGGCATCCTTATTGAAAACATAGCAGGAACAGTGGAAGTTTATTCTGTGATATATTTCTGTGTGCATGCACACTATCACAAGACAAAGTCAGCCACTCTGTTTTTCCAGGTGACTTGTGTGTCACTTGGGAAATATAATTTTTGTGCATTTATATTTACCTAAGTACAATAAATGTAGCTTTTTCTTCAACCTTTAAAATCACTAGCTCAACAGTGACATACCAGGAACTAGCTATTATATGCCTTGACATTCTGAGGTCTTTTACTTGTCCGATTCTATGAACCTAATTTCTGTATTTTAAGATGTTTAAAATCAGGTTGATGTTTCCATAACTTTGGATAAAAAGGACACATTCAGGTGGGTGTGGGA
Source organism: Ctenodactylus gundi (assembly GCA_004027205.1). Taxonomy (NCBI): domain Eukaryota; kingdom Metazoa; phylum Chordata; class Mammalia; order Rodentia; family Ctenodactylidae; genus Ctenodactylus; species Ctenodactylus gundi. The sequence goes on along the minus strand of PVKB01004441.1, from coordinate 119,980 downwards.
TGATGATAATTAAAAAACATATTTGTTAAGTGTCAGAAATGGAGATATCTCCTAGAAATGTGTGTGTGTGTGTGTGTGTGTGTGTGTTTATGCATGATTATAGGTCATTCTTAAGTTCTATCTGAAGAGGAAATGTTCTATTATTCTCATTTTCCACAAAGAACCTGTACCTTGCCTAGATATTAATATCTTCTATCAACTGATCATGACAGTTTTATAGTTAAACTTCTAAAACCCCAGGGACTATGACACACCCGTATATTCTTTCTTTGTGAAAAATACTGACATGAAATTAAACTGTTTTTCATTGATTTTTTTATCAGTAGCTTTTCATTGCTTGCATAAAGATTTTTAATGATTTGGACATTTTGAGTCTATATTGTAATGAAAGTATAGGAATATTTCTGAATATTTTGTGAGAGTGTTAATTTACAATTGTTTTTAAATCTCATTCAATACCTTTCTCATTGATCTGTAATTTACAAAGCATTAATTGCTTGTACATATTATTTAATATTTGCTAAACTTGCAATGCAGGTATTTATTACATAAAGTTAATAAGTAGTAAAATTTATATAATTTAATGTTCATAATAAAATCATTATATAATATAGTACCTTACATGTACTGAATATTACTTCCAATGCCAGATATTTTATATCAGTTAGATCATTTAATTTTTACACATGTGAGTTCTGACAATAGATTTCTTACGCTGCAGATAAGAGAAATGAGGTACAAGATAATTACAGGATTTACCCTGCAAGTCTTGCTCAGAATACGCCACAGACTCAGCATATTTTCAAAAGGATTTGCGACGCCGTCAGGACACAACAGTTAGATGTGCCTCCAAGCTGCTGCCAAGTATGTGCACTTTGGTCACTTTGTGGTTTGCCCACAGTCATGTAGGACATTTAGACAGTCACGTTGTACTTAGAGGTTCAAGGCTCATATTAAACTTTATTAAACTTCAGTTTTATGAAGATTTCTGTTGTGGTTTAGATCTAGAGTCCAGGAACCTTACGTACCTACGGATACTGTGTGCTGTTGTGAGGTGTGGCTTCGCTGCCAGGGACAGATGCAGGTGCATGGGGCTTGACCTGGAAGGTGTGTGCTACTTCTGATCTTCACCCCAAACTGGCTTTATTCTGCCATGTTGAGGAGACCTTTGGCTTTGGCACTGGTTCCGGCACCCGGCCTTGTGCTGTTGCTGTCTGTCCATGAATGGAGTGTGAACTTCTGAAACTGAAAGTCAAAATAAATCTTTATTCCCAAAAGTTATGCATATTGTGTGTTTTGTCACAGAAATGAAAAAAAAAATAACTAAGACAATTTCTGTTTTCTTTATGCATTCTTACCCTTGTCTTCCATCATTCACATACCTTTGTTCCTTTTTGATGTTCAAAATCCCACAAGAGCTTCCATTTATTTTGCCTTTATTGAGATACAAGTCAGATCAATTTGAACCTGTTGCTCCCAAACTGAAATTCCTCAGATCTCCCATTAAGCTCTTTGAGTTGCTGAGTTTGAATGGGTTGACAAATACCAACTATCACATCAGTAGCCTAAACTTCATAAACCCTAAACAGTGCAGAGAGAACTGATACTCAAGTTATATGATCAAAACAATTATGTACATTATAACATCCAAAAATAAAATGTAAAGGGAAAGGGTGAGGGAAGAGGGTAGATGGAAAGTAAATAAAGTACATTATGTGCATATACAAATTTGCCCAAATAAAACCCATTGATCCGTAAGGCCAATATGCACCAATAAAAATATGAAAAAATCAACAATAAAATATATTTTATAAAAAGAATTAGAATACTGAATTTATATTTCTTTTATATATATATATATATATATATATATATATATATATATATATATATATATAGGTGATTTTTTGAGTGAGGGTCTCTCTCTGTAGTTAAGGCTGGTCCTGAATTCTCTATGTTGCCCAGTCTGGCCTAGAACACATGGAAATCTTCCCATGTCAGGGATTACAGCCATGCACCACCATGCCCAGCTTGTGAGTGACTGTTTATATTGCTGGATATAAATCTGGGGTCTAGACAAAAATCAAGGAGGTTTTTGTAAGAACCATTATTTAAATCTCTGAATAGTTACATTGGTATATATGTACCCTCCTAGTTGGAAAAAAGGCATGTAAATTATTAATTATTAATTATTTTCTCATAGAAACAAAATATGATTGATGTTTCTGAAACCTGTCTCAGCTTTGCTGGTAATTACAATTGAGGGAAAATAATATCAGACTCAGAAAAGTTTTTAAAAGAGTTGCACTGAGGAAAAAACACCAAAAATTTGGACTAAAGAAGATGATGGAAATATCTGAAATTCGAATGCTTGATGTCTCAAGCCTCCAGAACTCCTCAGGGATTTCAGATTTACATGGAATAGAAGAATGCTACTCGGTTGTCATGGTCACTGTAGAACACTTTTGGGGAAGATTTTTTAAACAGATGGTAAAATAGGAAAGACATCCCAAGAAATAAATTCAAGAACCAAAACAAGGGAGCTAATATCCATGCCACAGTTATGGTCATTCATCTGGTGGAGGGTTAATATTAAAATATACAAAATTAAAATGAAAACAAACTAGTATTCCGATTAAATGAGTGAATGATATGAACAGACATTTCACAAAAGAAGAGAGAAAAAAGGACCAAGAAATATATCAAAAAATTCTCAATAATTTTAACCATAAGGGAAATGAAATAGAAACTACAATGAAATACCATCTTACTCCAGCTAGAATGTAATGATTAAGAAAGGACAAAAAGAAAGAAAGAAAATAACCACTATAGAATGCAGTGTAGAGTCATTTCAGAAAATAGAGCTAGGTGTGTAATTCCAGAACTCTGATAGGCCAGCACAGAAAGATTTCAAATTTGAGTCCATTCTTGCCAATTTAGTGAGTTGGGGAAGATAAAAATAAAAAAGATACAAGTGTAAGCTAGGTGTGGTAGCACACATGTGAAACCCTAGCACTATGGAAGCTGAGGCAGGATTGACATGAATTTGAAGCCAGTCTGCTGAGTTCAGAACCAGCCTAGACTACAAAGTGAGATCTTATCTTAAAAAAAAAAAAAAAAAAGGAAATGCGAAGTTCATTCTGCAAGATTTGGTTTAGTCCCTAGCATGGTAAAAAAGAAAATGACCCCAAAGATAGAGGTTACCAACAACCATCACATAATCTGGCTGTTTTACTCCATATGTCCAAAGGAAAAGAGATATAATCTTCATACCATGATTTTGTAATTTTTGTGGCACTATTCACAGTACCAGACTGTAAAGTTACAGTAGATTCCAGTCAACAAATGAATAAATTTAAAAATATGACATATAAGCAAGAGAATACCATTCAGCAAGAAAAAAGAAAATATTGCCATGTGCAATAACATGGATGGAAGTGGGGGACATCAAGTTATCAAATTAAGTCAGACAAAATAAGAGGGAAATAAACTTAGCATTTTCATGTATATCTGGAAAGTTAAAAGAAAACAAAAACAAGAAAAGGTGGACTTGAAATTAGAAGAGGATTTACTGAGCTCAGAAGGGTGCTGAATGGGCAGGATAGTGGGCAGATGGGTATGAGCAGGGCACGGTGCATCCAGGTACGGAAGTTTCACAGTAAAGGCCATTAATAATGCACATAGCAGAATGTCTGTGTGTAAGGTGGGGATAGCAGCTGGTCATAGCTAACCGGAATTTTCTGAATCACTTTGGAATTAGAGGGATGAATGATGCTGGGATTCTCCCGCTCCTTCCTCTAATTTTAAGGTTGAGATTGTGCAATGGCATTCTGCTGCCTCTGTGTTCCTATCACGCATTCACTTTGTAGAGGGAGCAGGATGGCCTTTTACTTCAAGGTCACTGGTTATATCTGAGGCACATCTGATAAATTGTATTGAGACTTGAAATTCGCCATACCATGTTACACTAGAGTTGTCAAATATGAGTTTTGGAGATTGGTGGAGGGATAATTACAATGTACGTGCCGAATGGATGTGAGTGCTTAATTAGAGTCCTTGCCTAGAACATACGAAGGCTGAGTTTGATCACTCAACACCACATACTAGCTGGGCATAGTGGGATATGCCTGTGATCCCAACACTCAGGAGGCTGAGGGGGAAACATGCCAGTCCACCAGAATACGAAGCATATCATGGAGGGATGTGAGATACAGCCTTTCCACCATTGTACCATGAGGTAGCACAGGCAGACTCTTAACATGCACAGAACTTTACCTTAAACACACTATAGTTATTCCATTACTGTATGTGCGGAGCAGCTTATTCTACTGCAGCAGATTCTTCTCTGCAATAGTGGACCTCTTATTAAAACTCATATTGATTGAGTTTTTTCATCTATAACTTATAGATAAAATCAACATGAGGTTGAAACAATACTAGCTGTAGACATTTGCTGCCTGGATTACAGAGTAGAGGTCTAGTAAACATCTGTCAGAGAATAAATGCGTGAATAGTAGCCAAGAAGCTTATTTCCAAATTTTCATTGTAGGTATCCCAAGGATAACTGTGAATTTTGTCTCCTCCTTTATAACAGAGAACAAGATGTCTTTGGATTCTTTCAAACTAAATTATTCTGCTTCTGTAATGGGTACCTGCAAGACTGACTGCAGAATAATGCCATATTAGGAGTCACAAGAACTTGGGGAAAGCCAAGAAACAGTTTTCTATTGAGATGAAGATAAAAGATCCTTTTTTAGAGAAAAGGTAGTAGCTAAGTGCTTTGCAAAAATAACAAAGCAGAATCATTAGTCTAAAGAAAAAAAAATAGCACTGTCAGAAATTTAATATATTACACCTTGGGAAAGTAAGAAGTCAAATTCTCAGAGTATTTTTTGGGGGGTTGGGGGGATAGTATTACACTAGTAACAATTCTATTTGTTCCAGATAAGTCTCCCTACGAGAAAATCTCTGACTCTCTCTCTCTCTCTCTCTCTCTCTCTCTCTCTCTCTCTCTCTCTCTCATCAGCCCTCTGTTCCCCCCATCCTTGTCCTCTCTTTCCAAGTATTGTAACAAGTGAGGAAAAGACTGAGTCTTAGATTTGGTGTATTTTTTTTCTTGAGTAATGACATTAATCTTCTGTCATAGGTAGAGGGTGTGCGACATAATACAAATAAAAAGGGTCTACTGTTTTGTTCATGGTTAAATTTGAGTAAAAAACTAGAAGTTATTGGGATCCTTATTAAATTTTCTGTTGCTGCTAAAAATTGTAAAATAAGATCGTGTTTGTGGCTCATGAGCAGATATCCAGGGTGAGAAATTAAGACAATCGTGTTAATAAATAGAGATATAATGTATCAAACATTATTTTTATTCTGAAAGTAATTCCTGCAATGGTCTCAGTTTTATTTGCAGCATAATGAGGCAAAGCAAGTCATAGCTAAAGTTACTAAAATTCATAAACTTGTTTGCAGCCTCCTTCTCTCCAACTTACTCTCTCTCATTCAGGGGCTCATAAAGCCACCCATGTGTGGAGCCTCACTCAAGGAAATACTGTAGGAAATACTGCCTATTCAAGGCAATGTTAATAGGCACTGGAGCATTGGAGATTCTTTCAAGTTTTTTTTTTATGGTCTAAATTTGGAGAAAGTGAAGATTAATAGAAATGAATGACACAAAGTTGGGAATTCACACTGACTCTCTTGAAACTGAACACATAATTTGACCTTATTCTTTTGATTGAGATTAGATCTCCTAATTGAGACTTTTATCCAAACTATTATCAAGGATATTATACGCAACCGTTTTCTGGTTTGGAGGTTGACTTGCATGCTTTACAGTGAATGAATATGTGTTCAATGGTCCGTTGTGAAGGACCACTACATATTGTAGAGGCAATTTATGCTCTTTATTCCAGGTTAATGACTATGTCTCCAAGATACATTACTTCATTTGGGCTAGTCTTATATAGTGTCTTCCTTTAGATGTTGTGGATATAAGTTCGAAACTCTCCTGAGTTTAACAAAATGATAGTGCCTTCAAATTATTCATCTGTATATCAAATTTACTCTACTTGAGAAAATTAACTGAATGTTAGTGGAAGAAAACATCTTGGGCCCAGGAAGTAAGAGTGAAATCTTCAATAAGCAACGCTGATCTTTCTCCATCCAAAGGGCATGGGAACCCGTGTGCAGCTAGTTTTTTCCTGAATGGTGAAACTGGGTTGTCATGTTGTCTCTCTGTGCATAGATCATCCCTGGGCACCTTCCCTGCTTCCCTTACAATTTTCTCTTTTATTTCATTTCTTCATGCATCTTTATATTTTTATTTTTAAGATAATTGTTGGATCCAGTTCTAAGTAATCAGTTGTCAGACATGAAGCAACAAGACATAGACATCAATGAAATTGTGTGTCACTCAAAGTGCTTTAGTATAAGCATGTCCTTCATCTCCACGTATCTAGCAAGTCGTGGAAGACCTTGATTACCACCTGACCCTTAGAATCAAAGACCAGAAGGAGATTGTCAGGGTTGCCCCAGCTATTTCAGAATCTGAAAATTCTTAAAAACTCATTCTCTTTCCCTCTCCTGTGAGACGTATTTTTGATTCTTCCACCTTACATTCAAAGAGCTAATAAATATACGGGCTAAAAATGCTTCTATCTAATATGAAGTTCAAAGAAATTGATACCAATGATTTGTATTTTCATTTTGAATTAGTTTCTTGACTCAGACTGTCAAAAAAATAAAATTTATTTACTGCATCAGGGAGCTGTTATTTTTATTAGGAAAATGGATGTGAAACTGCCTGATATAATGCTACTCAGATACAAGTTTTTATGCACATATGTACTAATTTTGTATTTGTACCTCTCTTCTGAAAATGGTTTTTATTGCTAATGCATATTCAAGAAAAGAAGAAAATGTTTTCCATAAAACAAAAACAATTAAGTTTACTTTTGCTGCTTCTTTCTAAAGCTTTTGTCCTCGTTCTAGAGTTAGGAAGATGACTTAGCTTAACCTCTAAGAATTTTGTAACATATTTAGAATTGTGTTTTTCAAAAGAATTGATGACTACCTATGTAGACTATCCTTGTAAATACTGTCATTTAATGGATGCTTTTTCTCTCACTAATTATTCAGTTTTCTGTATGCTCCCTGTGGTCATGGATAGGAAGATAAATGAGAATTACTTCCTAACAGTGATAAAGGTAATTAAGGGGTTGTTTAATTTTCTACTGCCTTCAGGAAAAAAATCTCATGACCTTGCTAATAGGATCCTAGATCAATCTCCCACCTCTTCTCCCTCTTTCCTGTACCACTCCCCAAGTGCATCGAATCACATCTAACTGCTTTCCGTGATCTCAAAATCTCTACCTCAATTCCAAGTACATTGTAAAATGCGATAAAGCTTTTTTCCCCCTGCTTTTCACATCTTTTCTAATTCTCTAAACAAGAACTGTTTCTTTTTCCTTCAGGAATCAGTGCCACCTTATCCTGTTTTTATGTCTTCCCCTTTAGTTTAGAATTTACCTTGGAGATAGATGGATGATAGCAGATAATAAGGCTGAGGGCAAGGACCGTATGATTGATTGATGCCTTGATTTTCATTTTCTGTTACAGAATGAGGAAGAGAGCAGCCATTCGATCTATGATTAGGAAATGGCTGTAAATAAGAGGGGAACGTGTTCCCTCTCTCTGAGGGGATACCAGCACGAATGGCTTTATTTGGGAGGAATTTCCTCCTATTTAACAACTTGAGAGAATCCCTCAGCATACGCTGGAATGATTGGCCACACAATCTGCCAAGATGCTTCTAACAACACCTCATTGTCTGCGACGACTGATCCGAAGATCAGAAGTGATTGTTTGGACTTCATTAAACCCATTGTCAATGAAATCTCAAATGCATCCTATCCATTTAGGACTTCTTACCAACAAGTCATTCTAATCATAGAAGCATTCACTCGGAATTGAGTGAAATCAGCTCTACAGTGTTGATGGGGTAGTCTGTTTGATTCGGTGATACAATAGAGAGGAATTACAAGAATTCTTCTCTTGTCACATCATTTCCCTCAATGTCGTGTCCTGGAATGACAGCAGTGAAGAGAGCTTTTTCCTGGAATGAGAGAGGCTTTACTTGGTCAGCTTGAGGAGACAGACCGAGTCCACAATGGCTGTCTGTGAGATCAAGAGTGGCTGAAGTGGCTGTGTGAGCATGGAATAGCTGGGAGGGTCGGAAGCTGCTCAGAGACAGAGGTGGAAGGCAACGAACAAGCAATGCAGGATACAGTCACGGTCCAGGGTGGAGGGGTCAGACACAGCAGAGCAAGGACGTGTCACTAGTCCAAGATGGAGTCTTCAGAGAAGGCGATCAAGGTTAAAGCACCAACCTTAGATCAAAGACATAGAAGGTCATTAATGAGTGACCACTTGAAATCTGTGCTGGAGATGGATGTCTAGAAGCAATGGCTTCTCCTACATCAAGCAAAATAATTTGTTTTCTTTCTGTTTTGTTCTGTTCAGACTAAAAGCTAAAGTATTGGTGCCATACACTTGTGAGTTAAGTGCTGTTTACTCGGAGGTTTGCCTTCATGTCAGGTTTCCACAGAGACACCCAAAACCGTGTCTATCTAAGAAATCTTATGAATTACTTAGGTATAGATATTCTTGTCTATTGAAGTTGAATAAGCATGGATAATAGCCACATGCAGAAGCTGGGAAATTATGTTTAAATGTAAGATCCCTGATCCTTATATCATATTCCCACCCTCATGACTTTTCCAAGAATCTATGAGGATTTTGTTTTGCATGAGAATTTATGTCAACAGAAGCAGGCTTTTCAAAAATGCCACAATGGTCTTGCCCTATAAGCATAAGGCCTTGAGTTTGATTCCTGAGTAGCACATAAATCTTGGTGTGGTGGCACATACCTGTCATCCTAGTACTCAAGAGGCTGTGGCAGGAGGATTGTTGTGAGTCCAAGTCCAGCCCAGGCTACTTCATGAGTTGGCAGGCAGCCTGGGTCACAGAGCAATACCCTGTCTCACAAAGCAAAATAACTGCAAAAAGACCCCAAATTATCTCTGAGCACAGCACATAGAAGCATAGAAGACCCTTCCAACTTTCAACTCTGAAACAACTAGCCTTCTATGAAAGTAAGTATAATTGTATCTCTTTGCTTCTAGTTTGTTCCAAAAATCAGAAAAGGTAGAACAAAAGTCCATTATGCAGAGCATTTATGAAAGAAAACTTTTATAAATTGGTAATCTAGAAAATCAGTGGGTTGAGAAGGAGCCACAGCATCCTCTGTTAAGCTGTCAGGAATAACAGAAGTGTCGTTTGAGCGCACTCTTTAATCAAACTTTTTCACAAGCGATACCCGGTCTATGCAGAGTAGGATACTTGGGATGCGTGATATATCCCAGTGCCTCCTACTTCCATGAGGTCTGAGATGCTACTTTATCAAGCTCAATTTCCACAGGAGGGAGTTCAAGCAGAGATGGAAATTGAGCGGTACATCCAAGGTCATGCCGAAGGTGATTGGAAGAAGTATGTGTTCTCATTTTTTTTTTCCTTTGAACTCAGCGCTCTTGTTTGCTTACAAAGGATGATGTGACTGGCACCAGATGTCTCTGAGCTATTTCTATGCTTTTCCTATCTGTGCCAACCACAATGAGTGGAGCCAGGTAATCAGAATTGTCATCTTTCACAAACACCACTAGAAAATGAATTCTAGTTGATTTGAATGTACACCAATGATTCTGGGCCATCATTGCTGTTGGTTGCTTTAGGGGTGAGTATATAAACTCATTACAGTTAACGAGAATGAGAAGCAAATGAATTGGAGAGCTTCCCTTTCTGAAGTAAATTGCAAAAGTGCACAGTCCTGTGGTGTATGTGTGGCTCTTTTGACCTGTAATAACTATCTGTGTGGTAACCAGCAGACAGATGAAAACGACTGGGGTTCCTCGGTATACTTATGAGCTAATATAACAAACGAGGAAATAGCTACCTTCAGAGCTTAAACCTCTTCAGAGCTAAAATCACTATACTTCTTCGTATGATGCTTTAAAGCATTACTAATGGTTGAGGTCAGAGTACAAATCGCAAGTAGAATGTTTTGCATGCTTTCTTGCAGTGCGGGTGCCTGCAGCGAGAAAGTACACCTTGACGGAAAGGGTCATTTTAATCCATGTAGTGAAGGGCAAATAGGATAAAATGGATGTCCTGTTTTGATCACAATTAAAAGCCAGTTTGAATAGAGTGAAACAGATGAGGTTCTGCTCCAGGCTAGGTGGAAGTTTATGAGAAAGTCAGACTTGGCAAGAGGTCATTAGTAGAACAGACTATAATGATTCTAGAAATAGCTGGAGTTGCCCCCAATAATTTACACAAACCAGAGCAAGGGGAAGCCACACAAGCATCTGCCTCTGAAACTTCACCGTGGACTAGAGTGGCCAAATTGGCCAATCTATTAAATCTAGGCTGCTGACTTGTTTCATAATAATTATTTATTGAGATATACACCTCCATTTGTCTGTATGTCGTGGATTTCAGTGATAGAATTTTCATAGCTAAGACAGAAACCATATCGCCATACAGTCTAATGTACTAATTCTTCATAGAAAATGCTTCCTTTCACCTGGAGTTGAGTGTCCTAGGAAGATTTCATCATTTGGCAGTATGGATAATCCTTAGAAATACAATAAATATAAGAAAGTAAAAAGACCAAAAATACTAATATTTCGGTGGAGAAAAAGTCTATCTACTCTCCCATGACACCACAAAAAAAAAAAGTTTCATGTCTATGATGGTGCCTCCCAGTAAATATTTATGTGTGCATAATTTTACAGAGAAATACACTTATTCCTCTACTAGTAGTGTATGGATGGGATTTTGATATGGTGAGCACATGACTATGGTCTATGGTACTTCGGCATATGTTGCCTAGATAAATTTATGTAGGGCACATCCAAACACCTCACATATTCTTGAGAATATGTGTGGTTTGGGTGATGAGGGTTTCAGATGTTCCGATGGAGGAGAGAAAGATGGTGACTATGACTTCAAAAGGAATCAACCTGTCCTTCATCTCACAGGTCATTTTTGGCCAAAGTCTCCTTACTGGTTTACTATTACTCATCGCCGTGATGAGGATTGTTTTCTTTAAGCTTAGCATCATAAAAAACTGGAAGAGATGTTTGCCCCATGGTAATGCAAACACCTCTATACCAAAAGAAAAATACGCATCTAATTTTCATAAAACTTGCCTTGAAGACTAAAATGTCTCTAATATATTCACAAAGAGATTTTGTTATGATAAGAATAAATTTGCCCCAAAATAAGAGCTGCTTTTATTCATGTAATAATTTCCTGATAATATTCGTTTGCTCTCAAGCTTCTTCATTGCTCAATTTATAATGTTGCCAATATTGTTTTTTTTTTTTTTAAAGCCTAACACAGGTTGCTTGGTAGGTTGAATTTTATCTTAATATATTTGGGACAAAACCCACACCATCATTTGAACCATGTCTCTTCATGAGTAAGGGCAGCAGGAACAGAATTACCACTTGCATTTCCTGATCATCAGTTCAATCAGGAGTTGCAACTTCAGGTCAAACGAGAGGATCACAACGAAAGCTGTAGCTTTGTGGTTAAGTCTTCCAAAAAACAGCATCATGCCTAGAAAATGTTCTTGTCTATCCTATTTCTAGTCTTCCTGCCTCTCTCTGTGACTGGATAATCTCTAAAGACCTTACATGACACAATTCACACATTATCCCTGTAGGTGATTTTCCTCCCTGATCCTAAACATCATACCCCCGTGCTTATTCACTGTCCTGGAGTTGATCCAGCCACACATGGAAGAAAACTGGATGAAATCCAATAGTATCTGTGGCATCTTCTGATGCATAATCTTCTGCAAATGCATATTTGTGTTAAAATGTTGTATAGTTTTCTCTTTAGATATATATTTTTCAGGTAAATGTCTCATTATTATGATATTGTGATAATTTATGAGTAAAAAAGGCTAATTGTTAACTATTCAGATTATCAAAAATGGAAAACTTGAGATGGATGTAAACCTATGTTTGTAAGATGATGAGATTAGAGCCCAAAAGGGTAACGTTTTATATATGTCAATATATGTAGTATCCACAATTTCTACATACAATATTTTGCAAAATCTGATACTAATTATTATGTAAAAATAGGGTTGTTTGAATTATGTTTTATTGAATCTGTAAATTAGACACAGATTTTCATTTTCTTTTGAGAAGACGACATGAAAACCATAGCTCTGATAGTCTACCACCATGCACACATTGAATGGCCTTAATTTCTCAATAGAATCATTCAATATTCATTTTTTAATTTCTGCATTTACACATAATGTCTCTCTGGAGGCCTCTAACAGATTCTACTTCTGCAGTTTTAATGAGAACTATCAAAGGTTACTATGAGATGATGATCTATACTTAATTCATAGATTTCCCCAGACATTTGTGCAACTCAGTGCTGTTTAGATTCTTTTAGAGTTTTATTGTCTTAAAACATTTATCCCAATTTTAACTGCATCTTTAATCATTATTAGCATAACCCTTTCATTCTCAAAGCTAGTATTTTGATAATTAATATGGAAAAATTATGACCTCTTTAGTGAATTTAATATCATAGCTTGTAAAGGGAACCCTATAAAGTTGTTGCTTCCATACTCTGTTTCAAAATCTGATCAACTACTTCTATCTAGTCAAACAGTATTATCTCAAATTGTATAACTATTATTCCTTTCTTGCATGTATGCATTATCCAGAATAAATATGTCAAGAGTTAAACTGGATGTGACTGACATACTCATAGATTGTGCAGGTGTGAGGTGAAAAAATCAACTGATTTGAAAACAAAAGCTTATATTAAAATTTGTTCTTAACTGTAAAGTATAAGATTTTATATGAGTTTTGTAGTTAGTGTCTAGTGTTCTTTCCTTATTAAAAAAGGGAAAGTTTTCTCACTGAAAAGTAATAATAAGAACTCATATTCTGTGAAGATCAATACAATAATAGGCGTAAATATGATGAACAGATTCAAGGGACTTTTGTTGCTCTTGTAGCATTTACTATAGAAGGTATTCAACTTTATTATGCAAAATACATTTAAATATATAAAGCTTAAATAATTTTCTATTATAATTTTTAAGACATGACTTTACGTTTGCTGATACTCTAAGCTTCTGTGTTATTGACCTACCTGTGAGGATACTTCTTGAACCCACTCCTGGCATCCTCACTGACAGCCTCCTTAAACTTCCATTGTGCAGCAAGTTTCTTCAAATTAGAAGAATTCTTGCTGGAGGGATGAGGGTGCTGCATGAGACTCACCGAGCAAACAACTCACAGATTTTGGGAAGTTCCTGACATTTATGCACCTCAAGAATATAGAAGCAATAAACAATTGTTGGGGAGGAGACTCTTGTGCAAACCAAGCTGATAGTTGGTTCTGCAGAGAGCTCCAGAAATGCAGCGTCTGTGAGCCGTTACCTCTGCTGGGATAGGCTTCTCAGTGACTCAGTTTCCTTTGAGGTGTTCCGTTCCTGTAAGTAGCCTCACACCCATTCTCTGTAAATAATCTGAATCAACCCGCTGATGCACAGAGCTGGTTTTCAGTGTTATTATTTTTCCTGTCCTCTGTATGCTATCTGGTGTGAGGGAACGTCAGTTCATTTCTCCCCAGGAAAAAGTTTAACTCAACAACAACTTTGGCCAATCCTTCTCATCAAGGTTATTTTTATGCCTAACAGTTTTTATTTGATTAAAAGAGTTAAAAACTCCACATTACTGAATTTTGTAGTAATTTGTTATTATGCTAATTTGGATTGAAATAATCCTGATCAACAGTTGATTTTAATGTGCATCAATTTAATTCTTTTATTCCTTTGAAAAACTTTGCATGCCAGCATTTGGAAGGCTGAGGCAGGAAGACTGCTGAGAGTACGAGGCCAGCTTGGACTACATAGTGTAGTTTAGGACCAGCCTGGACTGCAGAGCAAGATCCTATTTCAAAAGAAAGAGAGATAGAGAAAGAAGAAATGAAAAGAAAATTTAGGTTTCTTTGACAGTGACTGCAAAGGCGTGAGCCCCCTACTTTAAGGTGTGGCCTATCTCAGATCTCTGCCTACCTCCTTTTGTATACATAGAGGCCTCTTTTTCCTAGTCAATGACAGATGAACAAATCCTGGCTTTTGTGAGCCTTCAGAATTTTTAGCTAATAGGCCCCTAGGAATTGTTCTTTTCTGAAAGATATCTACCTTCACACCGCCCTGAAAAGCTCCAGATTTCATCTGAAAGACATTTTATCTTAGGTCTATGGCGTTTTATACTCTGCATCTACAGCCGATATTCAATAAAAGACATTTTGAAATGCCTAGAACTCTTTATATCATTTCCTTTTTTACAGTGCAGTAGACTCTCTTATTCACAGGTTTTACATTCCAAAATTTCAAAAACCTGAACGAATGAGGTAGAAAAATCCAGAAATCAATACTTTGTAAGTTTTAAATAACTTTATTACACTGTGTTTTTATCATTTTTATTTAGCCATTGCTAATCACTTGTTGTGCCTAATATAAAAAATTGTTTTATTATAGCTATTTATGTATGAGAAAAACATATTGTATATAGACTATAATATTATTTATAGTTTAAATATCTACTGGGGGTCTTAAAATATCTTTTATTGATGAGGGAACTTTTGTACACTGTTATGTATATACCAGTAAGCTCTGCTGCCCACGCCAATCAGCTGTATCAGAGGCCTTTGCTTAGATTTCTCCATTGGGCTAATGAAGCCTCAAAACTGTCCCTAGGTGTGATACTTAGGCTGTTTACTTCTTTTGTCACGTGTTTCATTTGCCTGAGCGGGGTCATGATTCTGTGAGGAGTCTTATCAAGTATCTCCAATAAGTTGTCTGTTACATTCTATGTGTCATGTACATAAAGAGCTTTACCACTGACCTTGACAGTTCCATATGGCCAGGAGTAGAATGCCTCCACAGGATTTTTTTTTTATGCAAATACCTTTTGAAACATTTCAAGAAGACATCAAAAACAAGGTAAAATCTTTATCTTCATTTAAATGATGACTTTTTGACAGAAAAAATAAAATAAAAGGATATCTCCTGCTATTGTTACTCTTTTTATCATTTTTATGTGTGAAAGAGAATGCCAAATAGAGCTTATGTTTTATATATCATGAAATAGTAAATAACCAATTTAAGAAATTACTTGAACTTCCACTTACTCCCATGTTTCTTTCAGATAGGGCATTTTTAAAAATTACGAATGTGAATGTGCCCTGATGCTCACATATAGTGAATCTGTTAGCCTGAAGGCCATATTATGTCATTTGGAGAATCCATCCTTTACCAAAATATGGTACCATGTTAAGTTTGTAGCCCTATGTATTATGTGCTGCTGTTGTATGCTTGTAATGGTCTTTTAAATATGGATAAGATAGGCAAAGCAAATGTAATATGATAAATGCCACAACTGAAAGGCACACACAGTACAATGGGCGTGTCATACAGCAAATACTTCATTCTCTGGATGACAGCACAGGCTTTCTTCACCAGTTAGAGGGCTCAAGCATTGTTAAAAAAAGATGAGTGTAGTTCAGGAACACAGAGAAAAGAAATCAAAGACATTGTGATTTGAAAGAACGCATCAATCCTGATAAGCTATCAACCAATTAGTATGACTCAAGCACCTTTGGATGCTTGGGAGTGAGTCATAGGAGATAAGACAGGATTCATACCTGACAGATCATGAAATGTAAGTCTTATATTTCTTCTTAAAGATTCTGGATTTCAGAGAGTACTCAGCAGAAAAGAAATCATGAAAGATTTAAAGGATCAAAGCTTTTAGATTTGTACTTCAGGGATACAAGCTAGATATGATTTCCACCTTTTCTTAATTGAGCAAATATGTTAGAAAAGACCCTTATTATTTTAACATTACCGAACTCCACACATCAGGTTCAAAATTTTGCTTAAGGTATGCTGTAGTTGACATCTGCATACCAAGTTGAGTTGACATGCATTTTCGCCTGAATCATGTAAAGTAATTATGGACACTGGTCTGGGATAAAAAAAAAAAAAAGATTTTTGGTAATCAAGATCCTAAAATACAGATGAGTGGAGATTTGGGGTAAAAATGTGTATAGCCACCGTGACCTTCATAAAATAGTAAAGTTTATTTTATTTTCTTGCCTTATTTCATAGTGAGATTACAGATTCTTTGGAGCCCGGTAGTAGCATTCATAGTATTCAAAATAGCTTTCTCTTTTTTTACATGTTTGGACAGTAATTTCTAATTTCTCATGTTAAAAAAAACTAACTAGTAACTACTGGGGTAAAAAACAAATCACCCACCTACATAGTACCTAAACATTCTAACTATTCATTACCTCAGATTAACTAGGAAGTTCTTTTAATCACTAGAATCACTGGGGCTTAATTTACTACATTCAGCAACAGTTAGTTTTGGATCCACTATCACTGGGCTTTGCTTACCTGTTCAAAGACTTGGGAAAGAAGGTTAGACTCCAGCTCAGTCTTTTTCCTACTCAAAATCTTAGTTTCATGGCACAGAGGGGATCCAGGAAAATATTTAGAAGTTCTCAAGTTCAACTAATAGGATTTATTCTTTGCTTTTCAGACTGCCCTGACTGTTTTTTAAGTGAAGCTCACCAGTATCAATGTTTCAAAATCTTACAAAGACAATTAGATTAGAATTTTGCATGCAACATCCACAGGGTAGTTTATCCACAGAAACCTGGTAGAAAAATGGGGTCTGGGCCAGAGTCTCTTTACTTGGGAATCTGAGCACAGGTATCCAATCTTTTGATTTGCCTGGTCATGATAGATGAAGATGAATTGTCTTACAGGTATTCCATGCTCAAAGTACTCTCTGAAGCCCCCTTTCTGTCATGTAATATAATTCCTGACATCCACAACATGAAGGACGAAAGATTTATTTTAGCTCACAGTTTCAGAGGACTCAGTTCAACTAATCAAAACAAAGAAATCTCAGATTCTCATGGGAAAGGAAGGGGTATTCATTCTTGATGAAAGAAAGTATAAATTTACATTGTGAGAAAACTTGGATGCAGAAGGTGAAACAAATATGGCTATTTTTGCAAACTATCAAAGAGCTTATATTTTCTAAGGAGACAAATATATATAGCTTTACATGTATTGTAGGTACCCAGTATAACAAATTGGATGAAGAGTCTTTTTTAATATATCACTTTTGTCCTCAACTGATGACAACAGCAATAATGTTTTGCAGACTCTAAGCACTTCATAAAGCATAACGTTTTACTAATTCTTTATTTCTTGCTCCCTGCAGGCAATGAGATAGACCCTGTTTTCTTCTTATAATTGTAATTCAATTTACTAAGATTGTTTTCCATCCCAAGCCTTCCCACTCTTTAAACATGGTCAGATGCCAATTAATTATCTTAATCTTCTCTTCCCCTTTACATCAAACTGAGTTCTAAATTGACATCCTCTTTAGCCGAATGGTTGGAGCTATTACCTCAGAAAATAAGGCGTGCATTCATCTAAGTCACTTGATTGCTCTGTTCTTCAATAATCCAGATGGCTTTATTCTGTATTCCTCTGATAAAATGAAGGCTTGCTTACCGGCCATAGAGGGACAACAGCATTAACATCAACTCATTTTGAGTTTTATAGGTTTTATGTGATAATTATGCTTCCATCTATTAGTGTTTCTAGCCAACCAGATCTGTCTCTCCAAAGTTATAAAGTCAGCTAACCAAAGCACTGTGATTTATCATAGCAGTCTGGAGAACCCGCCTTTTTACCATTTTTTTTTTTCAAATAGGATTTGAAAAGAGGCTTAAAATGGTAGCATGTTATTTCTTATATCTATGGAGACCTATCAATTACCACGCCAGAAAGTCATGGTCTTATTAAAGAACTAAGAAAGCTTAGGTTTATTTAGATGCAAGTTTAATTTAGAAAGTTCTATTGAAACAATCATTAAAGAAGCTAACATTTCCTTCCTTTCTTAGATAAAGCAAATTATGTTAGAGGAACCGATGTATTAAGACTTAAAGCATGGCCTAGTCTCAAAATAAAGAATAAACTTCAAAATAACCTTTATAAAATCTTGGAACTACAGAATTCACTAACACCTTATTTATACAGTCACTTTTGTGAAACTGGTTGACTGTGTTGGAGATTTTTGGCAAATGGGAGAACATTAGAAAAGTTGTCTAGAGAATACTAAATTATATATTAGTCTCATCAGTTCTTATAGAGAATAAGTATTGAACCATAAACAAAACACACAGAATTTTTTTTATCCTCAGAAATCTGAACTTTTAGGGTTGATTTACAAGATGCAAAAAACCAAATATGTCAACTAGATCATTGGTAAATGCCTGGAAGTAAATCAAAGCAAAATAGCATTTTTTTTTGTAAAATATTAACAGTGCCCAAGAATAGCCAATTATGAAGAATACAATTGATTAGAGATCTAAAGAAAATGCCGACATAATCCATGGAGATATCTTTAGAAGCATCATGAAATATTTTAGGTTTTTAATTCATTACAGAATGGGGCAGAATCTCAGGCACATTTGAATTCCTGATTTCAAACCAATTAATTCATATACTTTGGAAAAATTTCAAGATATTGGTTAGATTCTGTCTTCACTAGTTTTTATCTCTGAAGCCAAATTCCAAACTCACTATGTCAAAACAATGAAAACAATGTCCATATATTTAATCAAATAATCTAAATCTATGACATAGGGATTAAGCACACTCTGGTGGGTAGCTAGTCTGGTATTAGCAGGGTACTCAAGGTCAACTATGGATGAATTAGTGGGACTCTGCAGCCTAACTTTTACTGCTTGGTGAATTCTCAACTAGAATAGCTGAACTCTCAGCATTGGGAAGGTGACTCACACTTGTTTAAATTTTACAGGTAAGGTCTCCAGAGAGACCAGAGCAGGCAAGGGAATTCGAGTCCCACAAATGTCATAGTTTCCTTCTGTCTATTATATTGGAAAATTTGTAAGTTGAGCCCCATTTAAATGCCTAAAGAAATGGACACATTTTGCCAACTTAGTATTATAAGCAAATGCATGAAGACAGGAACATGAGAGAAGCCATTTCTTCAATCCTACACAAATTTATTTTATTTACTTGGCTTTCTGTTTATCTTTGTTATCTTACCTAAATACAGCTAGCAACACCTGCTCTTTAGAGTTTTAACTGAAATTATATAATGTAAGTAATTAGCTCATTTCTTTTCCTCAAAAGCACAACAATTTTAAAAACAGTATATATGCTTATTTTCTAATATTGTTTTCAAAGGTCACTTTGGTGTATGTCGGGAATTCCCTTAATTGAGAATGGGTTCTGCAATTGCTCTCATTATTACAAGCTCATTAGACTGAGACAACAATGGCGTATTTGCAAAAGTTTTGTAAATTTTCTTATTTAAATAGAAATGGAAAAAAAATACTACAAAATTTTATTATCTAAAAAAATTGTCGTACAGTTTTCAGACGTTAGTATCTCAGGACATTAGGAATAATTACTTGTATTTGCTAATTTTAATATGATTCCGCAAACATTTATCCAGCACCTCCACAAATCTTCAGCCCCGAGGAAACTGGCCAATCAAGGTGTGTGGAACCAGAGCACCAAGTTCCCAACTTGGCCAATGATGCAGTGCCTGCTTTGCTACTCAAAAGCAAAAGTAAAACTTATTTAACTAGATCCTTGTAATAATTCTGTAATATAGAGTTATTAATATTCTCACAAAAGAGTGAGGAAATTGAGGCACTTATAATTGACCCAACACTCCATCCTCTTTGTTCCAGTCCAACGTTGTCTCCTTAAAGCTAACAAAGTGACTTGGTAGTATTTTACACACACACGCACACACACACACACACACACACACACACGCACACACACACACACACACTTATCTGGAAAAGATTACCACTGAGAGATTGAGAGAGCCTAAACTTAGTCCCTCAAGGAAAAAAAAATAATCAAAGGAAGAGTCATCTGAATTGAAGTCAATGACTCATTAGATTTTATGTCCCTGGGTTGAAAACAAAATTTCAATTCTCATTTGCTTACATCATCCATACGAAGACTAGTTAGAGTTCTTCTATATTTTCATTAGTGGCAGTCTTAACGTGAGTCCTGGGAAATGTACAGGGTCTTCCTCTATTTTATTTTATTTCTTCTCTGGTTATCATGCAAAGGTAAAAGGCATAGATTTTTAATCTTGTAGGAGCTTTATTTTTATTCAGTTCACATTGGAAGTATTAATATTATTAGGCTCCAGTATAAGCATTGATATTATTAGAGTGACCCACCTAAAGCTCTTCTCATTGGGAGGATTTCTCCTTATAACTGTCTTTCTTAGCTCCAACACTTACCAGTGGAGTCATAGTTCAGTATCATCCAAAGTTCAGTTCACACAAACATAGCCAATCAAGCCATTTGTGAATGCAAGATCATTATTTTCTTACTTTTTTATGACTATGCTCACAGAGGGTTTGGCTTTATTTCAACCTCTATAATACAAGATCAAAATACGATAATGTAGGGAATATTTTGCAGTTACTATCTTTCACAGTACAACATAAAATTTAGGTAAATGAGTACACAAGGACATACAGCACAATATGCACAATAGAACTTGCAGGCTAATGCCCCTAGAAGCTGCAAATTACTATCACTTTGAGTTATTCAGTTAAGTAATCTGGTCTACACTCCAGTGTGTAAGGAAGACCTGGATACAGTAAGCAAGTGGATAAAGGAACCTGCCAGGAATGAATCATAGTAGATGTGGTACGAGTCCTTCCAAACCTTCCTTTCTGCGTATGTTGGCTTTGCGGAGTTATTATGATTCCTGTCTCGATTGCTGCCTTGAATGATCTAAGCCCTCTATCCCTGACGCCTGTGTCCTACCACCAGGAGTGAAATGTATTTACTAATTGATATGGGCTGCACCCAGTGAGACAATGCTGGGACACACTTGTGTTGTGGGATGCCTCCGGGATCTCTGACTTCTTGGCTCTGAGTCTTCAGCTCAATCTCCATCTTTGCTTAGTGTCTCTCAGGTCTTCTTCCTCTTTTTTAACTTTCCAAAGTTTCCTCCTGAGAGGAATTTCTGAATGCATGTTATGTATAAGATTCCATGTTTTAGGCTTTGCTTCTAGAGAAGTTGACCTAAGACAGGGTATCATTATTATAAAATGGTGTATGCAAAAGCATCTCTCATCTAGTACAATTTTTGTGCATATTTGCATTAGGAATTCTTAGCACTAAATCTTTGATGGCATTTTGTGAGTGTTAGAAGTAGGACAAATTAGGAGAGCTGCTACTCTTTTATATTGAAAGAATTTAAAGAAATATGTGAATGAAAATAATCAGGCTTCGATAAAAATGCTCTCCTCTGAATCAGCCTAAAAATTATTACAGAATTATCCCACTTCAGAGGATTCAACCTTGTAGAACTGGCTCTTGAATATTTTTCCAGTTCTGCATGTGCCTTCATGGATTCTACAAGGTGCTGTTAAGGGAGGCAGTAAATACATTCAAATCTGGACATAAAGTTAATCAAATTCAGCTGAACTGCTATTTCACTGAACATACTGCTCCCAAATATTCTCATGACATTTGAGTCTGATCTGCCCTGAGTCCAGCGAGATTCTATTTTTATTTGTCATTTTGTAGACTGAGCAGGCATATGTCAAAATTACCTGAAGGTAAGCAACATCTAGGTTGAGGAAAATATGCTTTATCTATTGTTTTTAGTCACTTCTGACAAGCCCCTTAATTTTCAAGATGAGAGCTTGAAGCAGCTTGTCTTGACATAAAGAAGGCTTCCTACCATGTACCTATGACCTGAAAATTCATGCTTTGTAACATTACATCTCATAAAATATTGAGCAAACCACTTTCTTGGAATTGGAGGCCAGATGAGCTGAGTTTTCTCTGATATGTAGCTTTTGGTAGAAACGGTAAATTGACTATTCTATTCAGCCTCTCTGCATTGATTTCTTCTCTTAAAATAAAATATTCACAAAAAAGTAATAGAATTACCTGCGCAACCTTTGCTATGTTCCAGATATAAGGAAAGCATTGTATCTTCATTTTCTAATGCAGTTCTCGAAACAGGGCTATAACCTATTTTCTGCAATTAGTTGCAGATGATGAAACCACCCACTGGAAAGGATAGGATAATTTTGAGGCAACAGTGAATTTGCCAGAGACATCTAATCCGAAGCAATTGACTTAGAATCTTCCCTTTCTGACTCTTCCCAGGTTTGCTTCACTTTGTTTCCCTTGGTGTACCTTGAAATGACTCATGAAGTGTACCCCTTATGTACCTCAGCCACTGGATAGGTGTTTCCTTTGGATTCTATTCCTTCATTTCTATTCATTGAGGTCGCTGTCTTTATGATCCATTTCTTACACAATTTTCAGTCTTCCACTCATTTTTTTCTTTTTTCTTATGACTGAGCATTCTCTCATTCTTGCTCGTGTTGTTCTGCATATTTTACACTCAGAGTGTGCAGTATCACTGTCAGCTACAAATATTATTAGATTTTGTTACTCTGAACAATTTTTTATTTCCTATACTAAAAAAAAATCTTGGTCTTAATGGGTTTCAATTCAAATAAGAAGTATCCAATTAAGCCCCCCCCCATAGTTATACAAATACATACATGTATATAATATGTATATTATATGTATATTTCAGATGTAATATGACATGTGACCCTAGCTCTCATTCTCTTCGTAGCATTTAAATGAGGATATTTTTAAATATGATAATTTTAAATTTTTATTCCACAAGTAGTTTCATTTTGGAATAAAATTAGCAAGATGATGGATTTAATTATTTTAGATATCAAAAAGTTTGGAAAATTAACTTCACATTTGGAAATTCTTACCTTTTATAGTATTATAGGCTGTGGCAGCTAATCATCAACTTGGATGATTTAAGAAATGGCTGGCCAATCACTTAGGCACAGTGTAGGTTGTGTCTGTGAATGACTGACAGGAGGCGCAGAAAGCTGAGGGAAAAAGATTCAGTTGGGGTGTGCCTATTTTCTTTACCTCAATGTGGTGTTTCCCTTGCAAATGGCTGTAGGTCTTTTTGGGGAAGAACAGGAGAAACATTGACATCACTTCTGTTTTTATTATGTGCCTGTATCTTTCTTCCAAGGACTCAGACTCCTTCATTAAAGGGTTACTGTGTCTGTAAACTTCCTCACATCTGGGATTTGGTGGAGTCGCCATGATTCTCTGTTATAAAAAAAAAATGGGGTAAGTTTTTGTTCATTTGCTCTAGATTTTTGCTGCGCATGTAAATGAAGTTAAGAAGTTTAGCTGTTTTCCTATTTATTTCACTTACGGGAACACAATGAGTAATCAGCCAATGCCATAGATTCACATATATCAGACTATTCCAATCATTGCTTGGCCTCTGCTGTCCATTGTAACAAGCAAACCCACTTTGTCCATGTAGTTGTCCAGTGACACGTGTCCATCCTAATTGAGTGTGATCCTGAAACTTCTTAAGGTATTAGAGAGGGGTCATTTTCTAGACTTCCCCAGTTTGGAGTAGGTGTTTTATTGGCAAATCCTTTTCAGCATTCTTATTTCTCCGAGTCCTTGGACACCTTCCTCAATATTAAACCATGTCTTTTTTCAGCTCATTCGCAACTGGACATCTTTTGGTCCATATTTCAGCTGATCAATCAAATAAACTAATTTCAGCTCCATGAGGCATGTCACTATAAAGTCTAACATTTTATTAATGAACCATATTAAGAGATTAACCTTCATCCAAGCTTGTGTTTCTTCTACTGTTACCGTCTGCTCTTACCATCCACTCCCATGTCTATTTCCCAGGTCTCTGCTTGGAAATAACAAACAGAATAAATAAGCAGTAACAAACAAACAAAAACAAAACTCAAGGACCTTATGGGGAATCTACTCTACCATCTTATATGGGAGACTGTGTGCAACCACTTTGGCACCCTCTGAGATCTGATGCAGAAACGGGTGGGGAGGTTGGGTCTTAAGGTAGGTAGCCATCGTCTTCCTTGATAACTGCATCGGGAGGAGTCAGTATCGTTTCCACAGACAACACAGAAATAATTTTCTTAGTTGAAAATCCATACCATGGGGGTTTGAGGTATGGATGACTTTGCCACTGAGGGTGGCAAAATTTCTCCTCTGGTAAAATTGAATTAGATTAAAGAGCTCCATGTTTCTTTTACCATCAGATTCCTCCCAAATATCTTCATATCGATTTATAAAATCACAGTCTTTACAGCCAACATGCTCACTTTAGCTCACATTTTCTTTGAGATTGAGCATTTAAATTTACACTGTACTTCAGCCAATTATATTTTTAGGGCTTGTTTGGTTTTTGGCAATCTTTCACCTATGGTTAAGGCTATGGCTGCTCTTTCTCAGGAGATACTTAGGAAACTTTAGCAATTTAATGTCTGCACAGAGCTAGGAATTTCTGTCTTTGTGCTCATTTTTTTTTCTTTTGTCATGCTGTCCAAATATATTATAAGCAATAATTCAGTAGTATTACACTCTTCCTCTTCCAAACATGTTCAAAAGTATTAAACGAAATATCACTAAATGTCTTCCAACTTGTAAGTGGTGAATTGTGATAATCAAATCGATCTATGTTGTATATTACTTAACACTTCATAAAATAGATTATTAATGCTCTCTACATTACCAGAAGAAGAGTCCATGGCAACTTTTTGTCTCATCAAATTTGAGAGCCAACTCTATGAACCATGAAGCTGACTGAAGAAATCCATTTTTATAACTTTGTTTCTCTAAAACCACTCCTGATACCAATTTTTTTATTAGTCAGGTTTTTCTAGAGAAACAGAATCAATAGAAAAAAATATATATACACAAAGAGATTTATTATGTAGGCTAACAGAATTAGAGATGGGAAAGTCCACAATGGCCATCTCATTTTGTTCTTGCACATGCTATATACTCAGATGCCCATATGCTCATGTCTACGGCAGCACAGTTCACAATGAGTCAGTTTAGCTACTCATCAACTAATGTGTGCATAGAGCATACATGTTATATTTGAGCAACAAGTCAAAAAAGACGGCATCAAGATTTCAGACCTTGGGATTCAAGAAATGGCACAGCAGTTAAAGCTTTTGCCTTATAAGTGCAAGAGTCTTAATTCTATTCTGTAGCACCAGCACTCAGGAGGCTGAGGCAGGAGGATTGCCAAGGCTATCCTTGGCTCCATAGTGAGTTCAGGACCAGCCTGGATTACAAAACACAACCCTATCACAAAACAAAACAAAACAAAACAAAACAAAACAAAACAAAATATACTGCATGCGAGTTTGAAAATGTGACAATGAAACCCATGTTCTTTAAAATTTATATCCACTGATATAAATTTAAAAAAAACACAATTACTATCATCTAAGAAGGTATTTAAAAGTCAGGTAGTTTAGAAAAAGTTCTTTGAACACACTGAAACAGAATATTCTTTCCAAAGTATAACACAAACATGACCCTTCAGAAATCTCTCTGGGTTGGGTTCTCAGCAAAGTCAACTTGTTTTTTTTTTTTTTTTTTTTTTTTCTTTCACTACCTTGCTTGTGCTATTCAATACCTGCTTGGAACTCTGCAGTAAATTAACACCACCTTTGTTTGATAGTATCTACACATTGAGAAAAGACTCAAAATTAGCATGAGTTTTGTTTGTGGTCTGCTGAACGAGAGAAGGCATTCTGAGTTTACAGACACCCACAGAGGAGTTTGGATGGTCTTCATTTTCTGATATTCTTTTAAAGATACAAAAAGGATCCTAGTTTAAATTTTGCCATTTTACTTTCTATTATTTTCAAAATCTGCTCAAATGTCATCTTATTTCCCCGTTTTATAATTTGAGAACAATACTTTTCTTCCAGCAGACTCTATTTCCAATTCAACCAGTCATTCCATGCCGACATCTTGATCTCCTTAAACCGGGGAAGAAAATGGGAATGAAACTGTAATCTGTCGGTGTGGGCTGCTTTCGATTAACGCTGTCTCAACAGCTCCGAGGGAAAAAAAGAGCTGGAATCCACAGCCTCACCGGCAGGGGGAACGGTCAGCGCTTTCTTACCTCCCTGGTTATTTTTGCAAAGTTGTACGTGTTTAGCTCTGACTTTTCCACTGTGTGTATTTAATCCTTCCCCATGTGGCAAAGCCTTAAGTGTGCTCAGAGGGTCTGAGCCTTGGTTTTCTGAAAGCACCACACGTCGGCATAGTTCTGCCCGAGATTCATTATCAGCTCAGTCTCCCGGATCTCTGCCCTCTCTCCTGGGCCCCCCCGCAGATCCTGTTCAACCTGCGACAGAAGACTGCATCAAGCTTAAGCTCCCTGGGTCTTAGCCGGTGAGGAACTTTTGTAAATTTTAGTATTCTAGTCTTTTTCTTTAAAGACACAGGCTGCTAAAGTTCCAGAGCACAGGTGCAAACCACCCTGGCTGGTGGTTATCAATCGTAACAATTCTTTGATGACCAGATAGGGTTTCACACAAAGCACTTCAGTTTTTGGCAAAACAATTTTTATGAAAACCATAGCTATAACAGTTGATCTCTTTACCTAACTTTACCTTTCAATCCAAACTTTTAAAAATGGCATTTATCATGCTAAGAAAGTACATGATTTATCTTTCTTATCACAAATACTTCACATCAGGGGCCGTTATTGTCCTCATTTATAGAATTTTTGAAAGCATGTCTAATTTTCCATGTGTGCACAGCTACCAAGAAGAGAAAGTGTGCTTTGCAGAATCAGCGGACTACACTTAATGTGACACTTGGTACACAAGTAGTTATCATTCCACGACTCGCATGTAAATATAGAGAGGTGCCCCTTGGTGATTCGATCTGGGGGTGGTTGCGTGGAAGGGAAAATCCGTAACTTTCATAATCACTGCACCTTTATATAGATCTTAAGTATTTCTGATTCAGCATTAGGGTATGATTTTCATCAAGTATGATTTGAATGTCTGCAGCACAAGCTCCATTAGAGTATGTGTGAATCAGTTACATTGAAAAGGAGAAAAAAAAGAGCTCAGTCATGGAAGAACTTTAATGGTGTTGTGAGAAAGTCCCGGAGGTTTTGAGCTCCGGTCTGAGGGAACCCTCTTCCACCACGCCTTGGTTTACACAACAAACCAAAGCAAATCGTCCCTATAGCCAAGAAGGAGAATGAGGTCATTACAGCTTATAAATGGCTCTGGGTAATAAAAGGCCAAAGACATGTCTGAGACTTTGAAAGTATTTATTTTTACAAAGTAGCACATTTTGTGAAGTGGCAGTTTTGTGAAAAGGTACACACTTCTAAGATATACTCAGATATAGGATTACCCTTCATAATACTCCTAATTCAAGAACTGATTTTATTCTTGGTTTAAGGAACTACATTGAATTCAAAGGCCTTGTTCATGCTAAGTTCAAGGTCATGCTCTCAGATACACTCCGATCCTCTGGCTACTTTGTCTTTGGAGAATTTTCTTGAGAAAGTTCTCAGGCTAAATATTTCATGTACAAAACAAAATCAATGCTGAAAGTAACAAAGACCACTCAGTACAGAGGGTCATGCACCAGAAGAAATATTGGTGATAGAGCCAATGGCAAACAAAATTTCCATAGCATGAGTTAAATAAAGCTTTTACCACTCAATTACATCAGGTAATTTTTACCAACCTTCTTTGTGCAGGAGACAAAAAAATTATGTCATCACCACAATGAGCACTGCTTCTACTTTCTTCTTTGAGGACTTTTAATGTTTGCTATAAAATAACATACTTAATGATTTTTACTTCACAGCATAGGGTTGTTGGTCTTGGCCAATGAATTTTCATTTTTATAATTTTCAAAAGAAATTTTTACAAGTTGCTAGTTGACCGGTTGGGCTCATCCTTCTGAAGAAATACAATTAGCATTCGAGTTTTCAGGTTGGGCAAAAGCAGTGATATACCCACAATATTTTTCATCCTAATGTAACCTGCATTTTTGATCCCTACTATTCCTAGTTGTGCATAATATTTGTTATTTTATACAATCATGAAACCTACTTACTAAACCTGCTCCTTCTTGTTTCTATTAATCAACACACAACCACGGTGTTTAGTTAGGACGCAATAACGCCGTATTTCGCCATCCTTCCTGTGTGGGAAACTCTTCAGTATGGCTACTGCCATTACACATTTATACATAAGCCCCCAAGAAATAAGGAGGCAGAAGAAAACAGCAGAGTTTGAAAACTGGAAGAGCTATTCATATATATAAATATAGATATAGATATTGTGTGTGTGCGTGTGTGTGTGTGTGTGTGTGTGAGACGTCAACATTCCCCTTTGGCCCCTCAGCACATCCCTCATCTCCCCTAACTCCCACTATCACAACCTTCTTTCGAATTAGCCATGCATGTTTTCTGTTTCTGGTCAATCCTGGTACAAGCGACAGGACCCTGCTCTCTGGGTTTGCCAAGGGACACTGGCTGAGACTGTAATTCCCGCTCCGTAGCTTCACTTCTACAATTTCCTGGGTCTTTCTCTGTCTGCAAGCAGTCCCTATCACCGGTGCCCTAAGCAGGTCAAGCGCTCAACTTTGGAGAATAGCATAAAAAGGCAGACTCCCTACCGGATCCTTACAGTAAGTGCCTATTGGATTATTTGAGCTGTGTTCTTTTTGATTTGTTTTGTTTTGTTTTTTTGTTTGTTTGTTTCTTGCTCACTCCTGGTACACAGGACTTGGGTGCCCTGAGCCCTGCCACTAGCTCCACCATTAGCTCTGCAGTGCTTGCTTCCGACCCAGTTAGGACCAGCCGTGGTCAGTGCAGAGAGCACAGTGCTTTGGGGGTGTCTATGGCCTCTGCCCCTGGTGGCTCCAGGCCACAAGGTGTGCAACGTAGCCCAATTTGTGTTTTCCGTGCTGGCTGCCACTGGCAACCTTAAGATATGTGGGAAGGACTGAGAGGGTAAAAGGCTTACTCTTTCTTTTGTCTTTTATTTCTTCTGCGGAGTGACTTTTAGGGTCAGTGTTGCTTGCTGTGCTTGGTTCCACAGCTCTCTCCCTTCTTCCACACGGGAGAGGACAGCCAGCTTCTCTGCAGCACGGTGATGGTGGGCTTATGCAAGGTTCAGAAACCTGGCTGACCACTGAGCAGATCTCTTATTTCCAGGTGCACCGGAAGTACACTGGAGGGGGTTGGTCTCTGTCCTGCCCCATCAACCTTCCGTAGGGGAGTGGAGGACCCATCACTCAGAACCTCTCCGGCCAGTGTTCCTTCAACTTTGTGTTTGTCTCTAATCCTTGGAGCATATTACAGTACCGAGATGCTCATTTCTCCAGCTATATTCGGGAGTGGTCTTTGTGGAGTTCCTAAACCAATGCAGACTCATCTTGACTGTGACTCAGCTATGGGATTTTTAATTTTTACTTGTACTGGTGGTGATGTAGGCCTGTAATCTCAGCACTCAGGTAGGCTGAGGGGGCTGCAAATCTGAGTCCATCCTGGCAACTTAGTGCCTTAGTGAGTCTTTATCTCAAAAATAAATAAATAAATAAATAAATAAATAAATCAGCAATTAAATAAATGAAAATGGACTGGGCATGTAGCTCAATGTAAAAAGCCATGGGCTCAATGTCCAGTACTTTCTGCTCCTCCTCTGGCACAAAATAAATAAATAAATAAATAAATAATCTGAATATTAAATAATAATTTTCTTTATTTTCTACTCTATACGATCATATTTTTTAAACTGCTGTAGCAACTGCTAAGTGTTGAATGTCTCAGCGAATATTCGTCAGTGCCTTTTTTTGTAGCACCGATATTGAAACCAAGACTTTCATACTGAGTTACATCCCTAGATCTTTTTAATTTTTTTTTTTTTTTTAATTTAGAGACAGAGTCTCTCTAAGTTACTAAATTGCCAGAGTTTGACTTGAACTTGAAGTTCTCCTGCCTCAGGCTCTTAGGATGCGGGGCTTGTAAGTATGTGCCACTCAACACTGGTAAGTGCTGTTTTTGTTGTTGTTGTTGTTGTTGTTGTTGTTGTTGTTGTTGTTGTTGTTTTTGTTTGTTTGTTTTTTGTTTTTCTTGAGACAAGGTCTTGCTCTGTAGTCCAGGCTGTTCCTGAACTCACTATGGAGCCCAGGCTGGCCTTGGACTCAAGGCAATCCTCCTTCCTCAGCCTCCCGAATGCTGGGATTAAAGGTGTGTGCCACCATGCCCAGTTTATGTGGTTCTGGGGAGTAGAACTCAGATACTTAGCACTTGACTTAGCACTTGCTAAGCAAGAGCTTCAACCGCTGAGCCATTCCTCTGTGCTCTTTTTTCAAGTAAAGTTTTTTTTTTTTTTTTCCTTGATGGTCCATATTCTTAATGGTGCACCTGATTCAAATGTTTGTGGTTTCATTCACTTACCATGCTGACTTTACTCACATGTATCCATCATGCAAAAAGATTATGAGTAAATGTCTCTTTATCTCCCTATATCATATTTATGTTCAGAATGTTATTCTGGGCTCATGCTAACTTGTGAGTTGCCCCTTAGTTCCCTCAGAGCTATGGTAAACTCACTTTCTCCCAGCGTCTCCTTCACCAATACTGAGAAATTATTTTCTTTATTCTTATTTTGTACATACTGGCATGTATTTGAATATTACAACCTCTTCTTAATCTTTATTTTGTTTCTGAGCAAAATAAAATTGATTCTAACATAGAGTTTGTTAAATGACAGGAACCTTTACATAAGAAAAAGAAATCATTCTGGAACTGTTAAATGGGAAAGTGAACATCTTATGACAAACATGTCCCACACGAGAAGTCATAGACTTAGTTGTTTCTGCAATTTAGAAAGTTAGTTAGTAGGAAACTATGATTCTGTTCTAATTAAATAAACAAGTGACATCTTAATACACAAATAAATGCTCTGTTATTCTCTATCCTCTCGTACCATTCCCCATTTTTTTTAAGGCAAACCTGTTGTCAGGTTTAAATTAGCTTTCTTGGTTGAAATCAGCAGCCTTAATTTGCAATTGAAATCCATCCAATTAAAGAATAGATTGTCTGGAATGAATGGTAATTGAACAACCAAAATTAAATGGGAAGAATTGTGGACAAGTGAAGAGGAAAATAAACATGGCACAACTGAAACTTGGGAAGTTATATACATTAAGAGGACCATGGTGCCACGGGGCACGAGATGCTGTCTGTCTTCATACACATCCGCAAAAGCTTTCATGGGATCTTGCACTGACCAAAATATGAGTACCTTGGCAGACATTGAGGCAACACGAATTGAAGCAGCTACTCAGGCTCTGTATTTGCAGTAGATTTACTTTCTCTTGGTTAATAGAACATGGCAAAATAGCCCCATGTTACCATCAACCACCTAAATGTGACAAGAAAGAAATTTTCGACTGAATAGATTGCAATATAACTCCATCAAAGGGCCTTAGTCTCTTTTCTCAGGCCTGGTGTAATAGCTGAGGCTCTTGAAAATAAGCGTAGTGGCGAAGCTTATATTGATTTGTTGCCAGAGAGAAAGAATTATAGAAATGAAATCTAGGTCTTGCATAGGCACTTCTAAGTTTTTGGAAAGCTGAGAGAAATTTGGCTCTTGAAAAAAAGATTCTCTCACTGGCCAGTAATATATACGTTTAATGCAAAACTGAACAGCTTATACAGAAATTGGTTTAAGATCACCTGCAGAGGAAGATAGACTTCCCACCTAAAATGTGGTTTGGAAACCTGTCGATGCCAAAAAAACACACCACGAAGGTATGAAAGTTTTGATATTTACAAATGTGAGATCTCTGGGGAGATGTGGCAGGCCTCTCATACCAATTAGTAATGTCTAAAGAGAAAAGAGAGAGGAGACCTGCAGGAACTTCTACTGTGGTTAGGAGGCAGGGCTGGCTGGGAGGGGGGATGTTATGGTTTTGGAGAAGGGAGGGGGATTTTGTGGTTTAAATCTTTTGTTGGGGCTCAAAAAAGCTGAATTTTCTTATCACTCTCAAAACAGGAAGCACAAGTGAGAGGTGTAAGGACTGAAATCTTTCATCCTTGGGGCACTATTTTTTTTTTTAAGTTGGTGATCACTCCTCATTTCAGAGACTGGAGTTGGGAATGATCGTTGCCAAGGTAAGTATTTCTTCCAGTCTCCTCTTGAACCCAAAAAAGGAGCCCATCTACTACCAAGTTCACTCCTAATCATCCATTTCTGTGATACCAAAACCTGAAGAGTTCTAAGCAAAACTTCAGAGAACTCTTCATTCATTCTGCACCCCTGCCTAACCTAGCTGTCTTACCTTTTTCTGATTTGTCTTCTATGATGTCAGATTCTTACATATTTTTCTTATTGAAACACATTGTGGGAAACAAAGTTTGACAAAGCCTGAGACCAGTTTGAGGGCTGAGCCTCCTATTTCCTTTCACCATACTCAGCACAGCTTGTTAGTTCCTGCATTAATACTGCCACCCTCACTCCAGTAGCTGTTCTGGGTACAAACTCGGTACACCTGAAATTCTGCTC
This sequence comes from Ctenodactylus gundi, assembly GCA_004027205.1. Lineage (NCBI taxonomy): Eukaryota > Metazoa > Chordata > Mammalia > Rodentia > Ctenodactylidae > Ctenodactylus > Ctenodactylus gundi. The sequence continues at coordinate 87,307 of PVKB01004441.1, read as the reverse complement.
ACAGAGCATGCAGATCTTTTGACTAGGGCAAACTTCATCATTTTTATAGGGATTTGAATATTGGGGATCCTTGTGTTTTTACATTTTTCTCCACTTAAATGTTCTCTTCGTGGTTGGATTTTCTTCCTAATTTAACAATTGCCTTCTATATGCTGAACATTAACAAATAAGTCTGTCGCTTTCGGATTTTCTGCAAACCTAACTCCCTGATTTGCTTTCCTATTTGGGGATATTACAGATGGACATCTCAGAGACTGCGGGTTTAAAATTGAACGAACTTATCCATTTCAATCTTGCTGTTCCTCGACAAATTCATTTCAGTCAATCAGTAGATCCAACATCAGTATCTTGTCCAAGCCATAGACATAAATGGCTTCCCCTTTTTTTCTAAAGAGATTTATTCATGTATATTTGATATTTGAGAACTAAACATAATTAAGGCACACAGTTTGATTAAATTTCAGTTTAAAAAAATAAGAAAACAAATTGAGAAATATATGAGAAAGCCTAAAAAATAAACAGCAGTGACTCAGGATGACACCTGAAAAACAGGGAAAAGAGAATCAGAAGGAAAGAAAGAAAGAAAGAAAGAAAGAAAGAAAGAAAGAAAGAAAGGAAGAAAAGAGAAAGACGATTCATGATTTTGCCTTGGGTTAATGCTTTGAGGGCTGCAATGTTTCAAGCAGAAACAAAAATAAAGTAGAATAAAGAAATAAAAATAATAAAATAAAAATTAAAAAAAAAAATTAAAGGGCTGCAATTGCCTGCTAGGAGACAAGGAAGTACCTCTATTTTGCGAAAGAGAAAAATCCACAGAGTAAATTGCATGAAGATTAAAACTCCAGAGACCTGTGGAGAGTTGTTTGTATACTTAACAAAAATACAAGCCAGTATGCAAACAACCCAAGGTTGGACAAATAATTGCTTGAAAAGATTAGAGAGATTGTTGCACAGAGATCACGCATGATTCCTAACAGGCTTGTACCCATCAACCTGATTGAGACACAAAGCATTAGGACTGGTAATGAGAAAAAAATGTGCTTTCATGTCAAAAGAAAGATCCTTTCATTAAATGTGACTCATGTCCTGTGAAACAAACTTTAAAGCAATGTCAAAAAAGAAAATTTAAGTGTGTTTCTGCACAGATCATAAATATTGATAGAATTACAAAAGTATACAGAACAAATGTAGTTAAAATTTCATTATTGGCAAGCAGCAGCACATGACTAGGCATCAAAGAAGTAGAAAAGGTAAATTTAATCAGAAAGAGAAAAATTAAGCAAAATGAAATTAAAAAGATAAATATATTCAAATTAGCTATCTAAAACAATAGTATCCTAATTATAATCATATTCTACATTTAATAGGTTAAATAAAGATTGAATATAAGGATTAGAAAGGTAGAAGTATCAAAAATTGCAAAATTGCAAAAGAGTGACCTGGCATGAGCCCTACTGTAAAAACTACAATGGATCAGAATTACTGCAAGTTTTATATATCATAAGGATTTGAAGATAAAGCAAAAAAAGAGAGATATAAAAGGGACTGAAATAATAACAGAATATCAGTGATAAATAGAATAACTTCAAGTGGTTTCATTAATATCCTCAAATTAAAAAAGAGATAAGAGACAGAAAAAAGTTGAGATATTATTGACTGAAAACACATCTAATTTCATGAAAATTATAAACCCTGACTTAACAGAAGGTAAATAAACATTGGGATAGCCACTTGAAGTTACAATACCATAAATTTGCACCAGATCCATGATAATAAGAAATTTTAAGCTTTCAGAGCATAAAAACATGCTATTTTCAATGACAAGAATGGTAATAAAGTTCTCTCTAGTGAAAGTACAAATGGGAAGAAAGAGGAGGAACATCTTTAAAATGAAATGTTTTGAAAGAAATTGTTAACTTGGTGCCATTACAAACATTTTGAAAATGAAGGTGAAAAAAAGACTTTCCAGCCATGCACAATCGAGATCATTCACCACCACCAGGCTTTTTGTATTACATCGATTATTAAATAAAATTGTACATTATGAGAATACGAGCTATCTGAAAGGATCAAGCACACGAGAAACAAAGGCAAGGGGAAAAATATAAGTAAATTTTATTATTTAGATTTCTTTAAGCTGTAATCAATAATTTAAATACTAGTCATATAGTACCAAAAATAAAACAATAAAACAAGTAAAATGTAAAAGATCATTAAAAGCGTATTTGTAGAATAAAATAACATTAGCAGAATGATAATATCATGGTGACAATGTATTATTCAAGTTTTTATAGGTTATATAAAGTGATAAAATATCACTGGAAAATGACTATAAGTTAAAGATGTATAGAATGAACCTAATACAACCACACAAATAGTGCAAGTAACGCAGCTAATAAGCCAAAAATAAAGAAAAAAATCTGATATAAATCTTAATTAATCCAAAATAAAATGTATAAAGAAAAATAATAGAAACATATATGCATTGTATATATAGATATTAATAAAATGAAAAAAGAACATATTGGCAAATAAATAACAAATAGTAAGTTAATAGAATCAAACCTAATTTTATCAATAATCACATTAAATATAAGAGATTTAAATATCCTGTAGTAAAGAAAGAAGTTGTCTGATTGTACTTCAAAAGCAAAATTCTTTAAAAATTCTCCAAGAAGTTGGAAGACTGAGGCAGAAGAATTTCTATTAATCCCAAACTCGTCTGGGCTACATAGTGATTTCAGGAATGGCCAGGCTTCAAAGCAAGACCCTGTCTCAAAAAAAAAAAAAAAAAAAAAAAAAAAAAAAAAAAAAAAAAAAAAAAAAAAAAAAAAAAAAAAAAAAAAAAAAAAAAA